>PVIR01001422.1:0-124190 GCA_004026965.1 Petromus typicus | reverse complement strand
ATCTGAGGCTAATAATAAACAGTGAAATGGCTTTGTAGAGACCAGAGTGCTCTCTAACCTTTGGTCATTGCTCTCAATCTTAAACATCCTTGCCTGAGGCAGCCATCTGGGGAGATACTTAATGACCATCTCCAAACTGAATGACTAACCATTCAGATTGAATTGTCTTGAATGGACTATGGAACAGGGCCTGGAAATTGTTCATTTGATGGACACCAAGAAGGTCAATGGCTTTTGAAGTTCTAGACTGCTCAGCACCAGCACTCACTCTTCCTCACACATTGTGAGGTCTGTCCCTATGTAATCGAAGATTTTCCATCTCCTCCTTCCATTGCCTAACTCACAGCATTGCCATGAATGTTAAGGCAAATGTGATGCTTTTGTAGATACTTTCTAGTTCACAGAGACTCAGTAAAGGCTCATGCCTACCTCTTCTCTAATAACAAACATGGTCAGAAAGTAGAACCAGATTTATTTTAGATACCTAAGGAGTGACAGTATGTTAGTCACTTCACATCACTGGGATAAAGTACTGGACATTCACGAGTTAAAGGAGGAGAAATTTATTTTGGTTTATGGTTTCAGAGGTTTAGTGCATTGTTGGCTGTGCAAATGCATAAAGGGCTTGGCAGGAAGGCAGGGCAGATGAAAGCTTTTCAATCTCTGGCAACCAGAAAACAGAGCAAAAGGGAAGAACTGGAGGTTGGAATGTATCCTTCCAGATCATGCCCCTATGACCCACTCCAACCCAGCACTACCTCCAGTAAATCAACCCATTGAGGTGTATAGTACCTCCCTCATCCAATCACCTTCTCAAAGCCCCATGTCTGACACATGACACTTTGGGGGATATTTTAATCTGAAGCATAAAAGACAGATTTGTTCCCATTACTCTTTCTTGAGCACGTGTAACTCAGGAGTGTTTCCAGCAGTCAGCAAGTGTTTATCTCATGGCACAGATTGCTCAGTGTGCAGATATTGCATGGGTAGAAGGGAGACCCAAATGATGCTGACAAGGCTCGGGAGTTGGCTCAGTGGTTCCAGCGCCTGTCTTGCAAGTGCAAGGACCCAGGTTCGATCCCCGGTAACCACATACTATACTGGGCAGGGAGACTCACGCCCAGCAGCAATCAGTACCACATGCCACAGTGCCAGGTGTGGTGGCTCACACCTGTAATCCCAGCACTCAGGAGGCAGAGGCAGGAGGATTGCTGTGATGTGAGTTTGAGGCTGAGCTCAGGGCCAGCCTGAACCACAAAGCGAGACCCTGTCTCAAAAAAAAATAAATAAATAAATAAATAAATTTTTTAAAATGATGCTGACAAATAGCTGTCAACACAGTGGCTTGGGAGCCTGTTAGGGGAGGTGAGATTTCAGCACATAGACAAAGTGATGTTTGTCAGATGAACAGAACTCATGGTATCAGCTAATATGAAACAGAAGACGGAAGTACATACTATAGTCAGTTTTGTGTGCCGGGAATTCAGAGAGGGAAATGGAGACAGAGAAAAGTATCTGTAGACTGAACCTGCTCCCAGCTTCCATAATAAAAAATAAGGCCTTTCTGACTTGTATGTTTTAAATTCAGAGAGAAACAGTCAGGTTTCTCTTAAAATCATAGTTACCCAGTCGGAGGGATCTTAGTCCATTCACTAGAGACCCAGTCCTGACCTTCCACACATCCTGCTCTTACCTGATGCTTGAAGTTGGAACCATAGAGACCTAAGGGGCTGAAGTATCTTGACTATAGAGAGAAATTCAGAAATCAATGCTTATAAACAGGTAGGTGCATTTAGATACTGAATTTTAGGCCTTTAGACAATCTCTGTGCTGTAGACTCCTAGTAGGTAATGCTGAACGGATCCAAATTATTTAATTGCAGGGCTGGCAGAAAGTAGTAGTAGGGAGGTTTATTTAATTTACTGGCCAGGAGGCTGAGTTTCAAACTAAATGATGAGTGAATTGCACCTTCTAGAGACAGTGGGCAGAAGTGAGTCAGAATTCGTCTGCTGCTCCAGGTTTCTACAGTGGCTTCTCTGAAGCTCCCCCCCACCCCCCGTCCGCCTGCCAGATGGTTTCAGTGGTACACGTTGTTTCCGATCTACACCCAGCTATTGGCATCTCTCCTTGAGCAGACACTTCTACTCTTCCTTTTACTGTTACCGTTTAGCATCTACAGAGTCAGATATGTGCCAGGCAGAGGCAGTACAAAGCCTACTCGGAGCATCTTGCCTAAGGAACCTAAAATTAATTTTTAAAAGGAAAAACGTTGACTGTTACTGACAAACGTGGAGGATGACTTAAGGGATTCACCACGACTCATCTTATGCACCTAGGAAATGATTCCTGGAGCGCACAGATGGTCGGACCAATGTCTAGGGAGACAGTGTACTCACAAGGCTTGGAAGCTGCATAGATTATGATTCACCTGCTGAACACTCTCATCTTTGAGATGGCCCTGATCCCAGAGTCACAGCCTTTGAAGAGCTCACAGGGGACATGGGCATTATTCAAACTTCATACAGCACAGAGAAGCAGCCCCCAGGCAATGTGACATGGTTGTGGGGCCAGAGGATGTTCCGCAGTGAAGCTGGGGCTCCAGCAGAGCATGGGGGTGAACACAAACTTGGCCATGAGCTCAGGAGGGAGGGCAGACACCATGAGCAGAAGGGATGTGGGTGGCACCAGGCAGAACATGGAAGTGAGAAACAGCAAGTCATAGCCAGGCTCAGTGGCACTTCCCGGTAATCACAGCACTTCAGAAGGCTAAGGCAGGAGGTTCACAAGTTCAAACCCAGCCTAGGGAATTTAGCAACTTAGGGAGGCCCTGCCTCAGAAAGAAAGAAAGAAAAAGGAAAGGGAGGGAGAGAGGGGGGAGGGGGAGGGAGGAGGGCGGGGAACCAGGAAGCACAGGACAGACCATGAAGAAGGGTAAAGGTTATGTCACTCATTGGGGCACCATATCCAGGCCAAGAGGATCAGATAATCTCTTAAGGCATAAGCGGTCACCAGCGGGTTTAAGGAGTACATTGTAGCAGGATGACTCAGGTGGTCCCGGAGTTATTGGAAGACAGGGAAGAGATTTTAGAAGCAAGCTTAATAGGATAAACTTCTCTGATCTTGGTTCATTGTACAGATTCTTTTGGCCACTGCTGTATCATTGTCACAACCATGGTTCCTCGGGTATTTGAGAGTTATTTGGCTCAGTTGTCTGGACTGTGAGGTCCAAAGGTACCTGTCTGCTTTCCATTAGAAGCCAGGTGACTTGACCTTGTTTCTTGGCCAGTCTCAGCCTCATGGCGCTGGCTTAGCCCTTGGCCCCAGGGGTAGGAGGCTGGGAGGGAGCACTCGATCTGTTTGAGTCACAAAGCTAAGACAGAGTGCAGATGCAAGGACAGTGTGGCCTGTAGGATTATAGACACTCTTTGTCTCCCACTGCAGGCCACAACAACAAGCAGGAACCGAGCAGCTGGCCCCTGACAAGTGCTTACTGTTCTTCCTGCTTTTGTTACATGGCAGTGTTACTCAGTCTTCCATTGGATCTCGGGGAGAGGCCTTTGATCATGTCGGGAGGAGGTAGAAGGCAATTTGTAGAGATCAGAAAGACCCTCCACCCTGATACACTCTAGCAGCATCTGGTAAGGATTAAATGTGGAATATTGAAGGTTCTTACTCTGCTGACATAACCAGAAAAGCAGGTCCTAGACACTAGGACTGTAGTTTCTTCCTGATCCAGGTTGGCAGGAAGATCAGCTCTAGGACAAATTCATTTTCAGGCCTCCTTGTGCAGCCCAAAGCTGTGTGAGATGAGATGCCTGTGCTGCCTTTTGGTCAAGATCACCCCCATTTGAATGTCAGCTGGTAAATAGGCTCTCATTGGTACAGTAATTTGGTACCATTTGCATTTTTCCTGACATGAAGTTCTTTCCTGGTTCCTGATTTACATTTCTACCCACTACAGCTTAGTGACTGTCTTTATTTCCACCTAATAAACCACATCTGTGTGTTGAGCATCTACCACATCAGGTGTGTTACACACATTAATTTATTTGGTCCTTGGAACCCTGAGAGCTTGAGATGCTAACCCCAAGTTTTAGAGATCAGGCTGAGAAAGCTCAGAGAAACTTAAGCATCTCTCACTGCCTGCCTCCTCCCCTTGCCCAGGCAGCTTTGCGCTTCCCTTGGGATGAGGCCCTTTGGCCTTCACCCAAGGTTCTGTTCAGCTCTGCCTCCCCCATGGACCTTTGCAGGCTGCTGCATTCAGTCTGAATCTCCTCTCTTCTCTGTTCCAGTTCTCACTGCCTCAGGCCCAATATAGATGTGCTGTCTGCCCTGCAGGCCACAGATGCAGTTTCTCACCTCGTAGGATCTAGACTCAGTTCTCCAGAGCCCTTCTGGCTCCTCTCCTCCTGTCCAGATAAGCTCCAGCTCCAGTGCTGTGCTGTCTGCTGCAGCGCCCAGTGCATTCTCCTCCCCTTGAGACCTTGGGGTCAGCCCTGCTGTGTGTCTCAGAGGCAGCAGGGGGGTTCCTTTTTGCCCCAGCCCTAGCCTTTACCTCGGTAGCCAAGCGCGCAGGTTGCCCAGTTGAATCTTCCTCCTGAAGCATCTCCACCCCAGTCCTTCCCCCAGCCCTGTTCTATCAGTGGCTCTTCTCCTCTTCCTCCTCCTAGATCACTCAGCCTTCAGGTCTTCCTGCACCGGAAATGGACGCAGCCCTGCCACTGCTCTTCCGTAAGCTGTCTCTGGCTCTGGAGCCTGAAGTGGTTCCTCTGCCAACTTGAGCATTAATCCCAACCTGTCTGATGCTATGGTGTCTCCCAGGCTGCCCCTCCCTCGTAGTCTGCCCCTTGACTCACCTTCCCTGACCTCCCTTCTCCCTCTTCAGCTTCAGCCACACAGACCTTCCATGCCCTCTGCACACCTGCTGTGCAGTTCCATCTGCTTTTCCTTGGCTTGGGCAATTCTTTCCACCCCTCTTCCCCAAACACTGGCCCAGCTTCTGCTCAAATCTCACTCCCTTATTTCTAAAATTAATTTTTAAAAACCTCATGTTATCTTTTAGAGTAACACACACTCATTGTAAAAATGTTTTAAGTAACAGAAAAATAAACAGATAAAATCATTTGACTCTACCACCCCGAAGTTACTATGGTATGTGTAGATTTCACAGACTGAACATACATGCATAACTATAGTATATGTTATTCCTACATAGCTGGTACTATACCTTTTGTACATTTTATCTTTGTTCTCTAACCAATGTATCATGAGAATTTTCCCATCCTGCTGATTGGTCTTTAAGCAGAATTTGTAATGGCTGCATAATAGCCCATCAGGTGGATGTATGCCTGATTTATGTAGTCTGGCGTCCACTGGAGGTCATTCCATGGCTTTCACATTTTCAGCCTTATAAATAACAAATGCCCTTGTTCCCCAAGCTGAGGCATTTGTTTTCTGTGTCATATGACATGGCATTCACTACTGGGCACATGCAAGGTGCATTTATTGAGTGACTGCTGAGTGCCAGCCTGTGTAGTTACATCAGCCTCAGAGCCGCCCGACAAAAAGATATTATTAGTATCTCTGGTCACTTGACTTCTGTCACTCAGTTGGCACATTCTGAGGCCTGGCTTGGATGCAGCCTTTGAGCCCAAACCCAGCCGGTTTGTATTGCCGGTTCCTATGAGGATGTTAACAGGCCTGTGTATCCGAGGGCAGCCGAGAGGTTGATGAAGGGCCTGGACAGCACCATCTGTTCCACTGCCATCTCCCAGCTGGAATGTAGGATCTTCTGTGGCTTTGATGGACACTCCAAGGGCTAATCTTACACTTAGAGCAGGAAGCATTCCCTCGTGAAGGGAGGAATCAGTGAAGGAGCTGAGAGGTTTGAGGGGCATGTGCAGTGTCGGGCTAGAAGCTTCACTGTATTTAAAAGCCTATGAGAAGTGGCTCTTCAAAAGATGGCTGTCTTCATTATGTAGCCTACTAGAAGCCAGGGCTAGATAGGCAACAGAATTATATAGCACGTATTTTCCTTGCTAATGTGTCAGAAATTGTAGCTCCATTGAGATGAAGTAAAGGGTGTCCCCTCCACGGGGACAGTTTCCAGCCCCTATGCCACATCTGCATCCATGTCATTCACTGGTGCTGCCTCGGTTTACTCCAGGAAGAAGAGCACCGTGAGGAGAGGGCGATCCCAGCCAGAATCTCATGCCCCAGAGTCTTAAAGCCTGATTCCTCACCACACATACCGGGTCTCTCTAGGCAGGCCCTCCTTTGCCTGTAGAATCAGAATGAGGTGGGGGTTTCCACACAGTTTGCATTTGACTCCCCAGGGCTGCCAAGGTCCAATCAACCTGCATTTCTGACCGGCTCCCAGTCATCACTGGTCGTGCCAGTTGGGGACCATACATTGAGAAACACTGCCAGATGCCTTAAGCCATTAGAAATATGTGAGTGTTGGGGCTATAGCTCTGTGGGTATAGTGCTTGCCAAAGTATATGTAGTCTCTCTGGACCTTCTACTTAAAGTGGCAAAACCTATGTGATTCAAATTGTTTATCCTTTATATCATTTGAAATCCAGATTGTTTTTGGTGTTGTCTTTCTTAGCCTAGAGAGCTGCCTGAGCCACTTCCCTTCCAGTCCAGCCCTGTGCCCTAGAGCTATAGCTGCAGCTTGCTATGCCTGTCTCCAGCCTGCCCTCTGCTCTCATGTTGGGGTCCTTCTGAGTCACACTGAAAGCTCTCTCAGCACTGTAGTCCCAAGCCTGAGGTCTCAGTGGGCTGGGCAGGTCCCACACTGCTACCTTGCTGGTCTTTGACAGTTACTTATTCCCAGGAATGGATTTATAGCTCTGCCACAAGGTCATATCTGAGGTCAAGACCCCAGTAAGCAACTTCTAATGTCCACATTTCACAGTGGCTGGGGACCTCCTCTGCCACCCTTGCCCAGTCCATCAGGTTTGAGAACCTCGTGGCCAATCTGAAGAAAGTCAAGTTGGCTGTGCCTCTCCTGACTCTGAAACTGGGCTGCCACTCCTCCACCCCATCCCAAGAAAGATCTCAGAAGCTACCTGGACCCACTGATCAGAAGGTGGTTCTGCTCTCAGTGGGAAGCAGTTCCCCACCCCCCAGGCAGTGATAACCCAGACGCCCTGTGCAATTTCCAAAACTGGACAGCGATTGCCACTGTCCTATCTGTTGTGGGAGTTAATAGCATCCCTGGCCTCTACTAGTTGCCCAGACCACCCTTCCTCAACTGTGGTGACCCAAAATGTTTACAAATATTGCCAAATGTCCCCTGGGAAGGTAACCTTCCCTATTGCATTGAGAATCATGGTTTTTAGAGCATTATAACCATTTAGCAGATTATTTACAATTGCAAGACAGGTCCTTTCACTTACACTGAGTCATTTAATGCTCACAATAACTGAGCAATGAGTGGCATGAAGACCTTTTCTAGATAAGAAAAGTGACATCTGGGGAGGTTGTGTCTGAGTGGATAACAAAGTAAGACCCAAGGCTAGAATTTGATTCTGGGTTGTTCTGAATATGTCAAAGCCTATGGTTGCAAGGAAAGGGTACTCAGTAGCAGGGTTATTTTAGGGATGCAATGGGATACTTTGCAGGCATCTGGAAGCAGGAGAAGATTGGACAAGACATACAGAAATAGAATTGGAAGGTTGAAAGCCAAGCATACGCTCCCCTGGCCCAATGCACCTTGCCCTTGCTTGTGCCTGTATCATCCACAGTGACTTTCCACCCTAGACTCTGCACCCCTGTTGGATGCCAGCCCCAACCCCCAATTTATTCAAATCCCTTAGCCTCTGTCCCTGAAATCCAGATTCTCAGGATAAGCAATGTGATTGGCTCAGCCTTGGTGAGTGCTTTGTTTCTGAGCCAATCAGCAGTATTTGTTTGGCGTAGTTGGGTGAGAGGATCTAGCAGTTGGCCTCCTCCATACCCCTGCACTGTTACCACTGTCCCTTAGCTCCCTTTGCTTGGTGCTCACCATGGCAACAGAAGATAATTTTTCCCATCACCTTGGGAGCAAAGATTTTACTACCCAGTACCTGGGCCACAGTTTCCTACAAAGGGAAACCGTGGGAGATGTGAGCAGACATATCTGTTCTTCCCGTTTAGCAAACCAGCCCCCCAGAAATTGATCTTTACCAACACTTAATGAAGAGTTAGCTAGTTAATAGCCCATGACAAATTCAAAGGCTGTTAGGGGCCTGACAACCCAGACATTAACAGCAGCGGTGGCCAATTTCCAAGAGATTACTGACATTCAGGGCCATTCAGGAAGACATCCGGGAGGAAATATTCAGAGTTGTTTCAGGCACAGCAAGAGAGGGGGGAAGGAAAAGGAAGAGTGACAATTGAGTAATATATGGTGACACTGGAAGCTCTGGACTTGAGCACCAGTTGCACGGGAGCCTTTTAATCATAGAATTCAGAACCAATGGAGCAAAGAATATCAGCAGCTTTTCTTGCAGCTCAACACAAATCCAGCAGGACTTCAGGACCCCTAGTGTGGTCTTGAATGTTCCACGAGGCTACTGACTCCTGTCTGGGTGGCAGAAAGCTGGTGGACATGATTCCAGCCAAGACTCTTAGATAACTGCCGTGTAAAATGAGCGTGGCCTTTCCTTCAGGTTCTCCAGGGAATTTGCAGGCTTTGTCCACTCTCAGTACGTTCGTCCTTGGCACCTGTGGCCCTTCAGAGCCCTGCAAGCATTTAGCAGGTGTGTCTAATATCCATGGACCAGGCACCCTGCCTGGCACCTGCCCTCAGGATAGGGTCATCATGGGCTGTGGGAGGTGACTAACTGCGAGCTCAATCACCAGCACAGTATAGAGGGGGTTCGCAAGGGAACAGGGACCAGCATGCAGAGAAGCCCACCACAGCTTTCTTGGAGAGAAGTGATGTTGCCCGGTGCCATGGAAGTATGGCGCTACTGTCCAGACATTCATGAAAGAGTCTCAGGCTCAGGAGCCCAATCCTGGCTCCACACATCCAGTCCATCAATAAATGCTGTCCGATTTCACCCTAGTCCATCACATTGTCCATCTCTAGTCAACTGCTTCAGTCCTGCTTCCTACCTCTTCCTGCATTACTCCAGATCTGTCACCTAGCAGTCAGAATGGTCTTTCAGGGTGTGACCCTGCCCTTGGTGTTTTGGTGGCAACCTATTCGACACAGGAAAGATCGCAGAGAGCTCATCACCATCAGAGGACAGCGCCCGCCTTCCTCTCGGTGTCTGCTCCTTGGGATGCTGTCCTAGACCCTCTAACATCACACTCCCACCTTAGGACCCCGCCCAGCCCCCCCTGGTCTCCTCACCCAGCCAGAGCTGTCCCCTTCCCCTGCATCACTCTCTCATCTCCCTGTGGAGATCTTCTTACCTGATGTATTATTGCCTGGAATAGTCTTGTTCATTTCTTTGTCTATGATAGAGGTATAAATGATCAGGAGAACAAGGGGAGAAGTATGTGTGCTTATTGACTGCAGGAAGGTGGAGGTTTGGTGGGTAGGTGTGTTGGAGCTGGAACTCGAAAGAGTGGGATTCTAGGTTGGAACATGGATAGAGAGGATGGGAGAGGCAGGTGGCATAAGCAGAGGCACAAGGGACAGGCACCCTGAGAGAGTAGCTTTGGACAGTGGACTCCAGCCTGGTCCATGGACGAAGGCAGGATGGGGATCTGCCTGTGGGCATCTGGTCATCAGCCTGTGGAAGTAGGGGTTAGCAGTGCCCAGGGAGAGACACATCAGACCTCAGGACTTGCCCAGTGGAGCCAAACCATCAGGATTTGAAGGCAAAATTAAGTTTGTTTTTAATGGGCATAAGTAGCTGGGAGCCAAGACTGGCAAGAAAGGGAGACTGTGCCAAGTCCAGGAACTTGAGCTAGTGCTTTGGAGTAACAAGATCCTGTTTCCCGTGGTGCTTCTGTGCGCTGGGTTCATGCTTGTCTTTGAGTGATTAGAAAGGGCAGGGCACAGCTACTAAAACAGCAGATGAACTTCCAATGGTGTCCTCCCTCCTCTGCGAGCTCAAGCTGCACAGAAGCAACGGGTCACATGATGAGGGTCAGATGTTTGGTGTAATTCCACAGCCATGCGGCTTTTTTTACCATCCAGATGTCAGTGCTATTTTGGGCGGGTATGCTGGAGCACAGTTGGCAATGACCTCACAAGGGTGTGACTTTACAGGCCAAATGACAGGGCCAGAGAAAGAGAGCAAGCTCCAATCTGCCAGACCCATGGCCCAGGGCCCTAGAATTCATAGCAAAAGCGGTGTCCCCTATTCATGGACCCAGGTCGCCCCCATGACCTCAGCCCTTCCTCACTGCAAGCTCCTGAAAGTACACTGAACTCCAGAGGTCAGTCTGAGCTGTGGACAGAACTCTACAGGCCTCCTGGGCCTGGCTCCCTCTCTGCCCCTTGAGGTGAGGTCAGCACTCTGTCAGCTGTGTCCACACTGAGTGTCCCTCCTTACAACTAAGAGGAGAGTGACACCTGTGTGGCAGAGGTGGTCAAGGTGAAATTGGACAAATGTGAGACTGCACTGGGGCCTGTTCCGTCTGTAAGGTGCTATGCAAATGTGTGTGGTCCCATTAGCAGGTGTCCAGAGAGTAGATCTTCCACTCAGAACTCTGTAGAAGGAAGCTCAGGGTTCATCCGGTTCAGACTCCGAGCCACTGAAAGAGTTTTCTCAGGGCTTTCCAGCATGTGATCACCCAGCCTCTGATTGTTACCTCTAGCCCCAGGAGACTGCTCCTTCCAGGCAGCACTATTCCAGCCCTTCATGGATCTGAGTGCTGAAGTGCATTTGCAGCTGGATGCAGTGGGACACACCTGTAATCCCAGCACTTGGGAAGCTGAGGCGGGAGGATTACAGGGGGTTCCGAGGGCAACCCAGGCTACACAATAAGTTCAAGGCCAGCCTGAACTGAATAGCAAGACCCTGCCTCAAAAAAGTAATCAGTGGTGCCACACCAGACTGGCATGCGCTAGATCCTGAGTTCAATCCTGAGTACCAAAAAATATAATAGAAGTAAATAAGCGAGTGAATGAATGAATTCACTTTCTGTTGAACACCTGAAACCTGGCAGGTCCAAATTGTTGTGTGCTGGGAGTATGGAATACAGACCCAATGTGAAGAAAAGAATATAAACTACTGCACTAATAAATTTATACTTATATTATTATATTCTATATTTATTCATATATTTTTTATATTTTGTGTGCTAAGGTACTATCAAGGCAAATGCAATATTGAGGATATATCGAGTTAAATACAATATATTATTTCATGTGTTTATTCTTATGATGTGCTTACTAAAAAAATTTATATATGTGCTTCACATGCTTACAATGAACGGTGCTATTCTAGAGCTACACAGAATAAATTAGATTCAATTCTTTGATCAGTCTTTGTAGTGTTTTAGGTTGAACATCTTATGTACAAAGCCTGTTCTTGTCATTTTTTTCCACAAATATTCATATACTTAGTGCCAGGCACCTGTGCAAAGGTACTATATTCACCTGCTTTCCATCCCTATAATAAAATACCTGAGGCTGATAACTGATAAAGAATAAAAGTTTATTTAGCTCACAATTTGGAAGGATGAAATATCAGACTCTGGCCGACTCTGACTTTCACTTCTTAACTATGTTGTGCTGCGGTGGGTAGCGTGGTGGTGGGAGATGGTGTAAGAGGTAGAACTCACATGACAAGCCAGCACCAAGACTCCTACATAGTAACAGTCCCTCTTGGGAGGGTGAGGATCTGTGGGCATGACTATCTCAGGACCCCCAACAGCAGCCCCCAACTAACACAGTTACTCCACTCTTCACTTCACCACACCTGGGACCAGGCTTCCAACACATGCACCCTGGGGACAAGCCCCATCCACACCATCTCAGGAGGGGTGTGACAGTGCCCAGGACTGGGGTGGCCCTTTCTCTCCCTTGGGGGTGACAGATGTCCACCCAAACGTGTCCCATGCAACATGCAGGTCAGAAAACCAAGAGCGGGCTCCAGTTTCATACACCTGTTCTGAGAGGCTCATTTTGCTCTTTTTGAATGTGCTTTTTAAGGTTTTATAACAGACTCAAATTTAAGTTCAGATTCACAAGCACAGAGCCGTCTCATGTACTGCAGAGCCAGCCCCTCCCCTCTTAATACCCGATGTTGGTAGAGTCTATTTGTTACAGTTAATGAGCCGGCATTGATGGGTTGCTATTAACTAAAGTCCATCTTTATTTGACTGGCTTTAATTTTTAACTTATAGCATGTTCCCATTCCAGGGTCCCATCTGGGACCTCATGTTATACTGAGTGTCCTGTCTCTGTTGGCTCTTGCACCTCAGATGTGGTTGTTCGTGGTGACCTTGGCCAAGCCAAGTGCTACTCAGGTGCTTTGTAGAGTTTGCGGCAGTGGTTTTCTGCCACTTTGTCATGATTGGACTAGGGCTGTGATTTTCAGGGGTTAGAACCCAGCAGTAAAGCACTGTCCTGGTCCCATCACATCCAGCGTGATCCAGGCCACGCCACTTGTCACTGTTGACATTGACTTGCTCCCCCAGCCCAGTCCTCGTGAGCTGCTCTGATTCAACAGATATGGCACTTGTTTTCTCTGAGGACAGTGCAGCTGCCATAGGTCCGTCTGCTGTGCACTGGGCCTCTGCCTCTTGCCTGTGCTGAATCGTGGGATGGGACATTCTGTGATCTCCACCTCCTGAGCATGGCCTGTCCATACCGATTGTGCAGAAGTCCACTGCACAGAGGTCTGTCTGCTCTTCTGCACCTGCTATTTATGCAGTTGTTGATCCATAGCTGTGTAGATCTATGGATATTCAATTTGTAGCTGAGTTTGCTTCATTGTTCCAGCTTTGACCACAGACGGCTCCCTTGATCCACCTGTGCCCTTTGGCACACTACCACCCATCTTCTCTTGATCAATTCTTTCTGCCGCTCTGAGATCCCCCAACTCATCTCAGGACACTTGTGCCTGTGCTACCAAGTTGTTCTGAAGACTAAATTACTAGGAGTAATTCTTTTGGTTCCTATATATTTCTATAAATAACCTTTTGTAAAGAACTACATCATCAAATTTAACTTTTAAACACACAAAAGGGATCTAAAATCTTTTTTTTTAAATACTCTGAAGTCAAAGCTCCACTTCATGGACTTGTGCAGTTTATCATTTGCACTAACAGCAGAGGTTACCGAGTCTCATGTTGCAGCCTCCTACCACCTCCTGTCATCTCCGCCCCTTGACACCACTGCTCACTTTCAGGCCTCATGTCATGCAGACAAGGCAAGAACAGAATCACACACAGCCTCTATAGCCATCCTGTTGTAGCTGGGTGTCTGTGTGTGGCCTCCCATAGGCAGCATCCTGCATCTTGAACCTAGTCTATCACAGCACATGGCCAGATGAGTCTGTTTCCCAACTTTTAATCTACCCACACTAGTGACCTATGAAAATAAGAAATGAGATCTAGTTGGCTTTAATTTGTTTTCAAAAAAAGTCATTTGCATTCATGTTTTGCCTTTTGTTAAGATCCAAAAAACAGCTGGTTGACTATGATTTTGCAGACATCATAGCCAGCATCTACCTCCACTTTGCGGCCTTGTGTTTCCCTTGTCTTTGCATGTTTTCCCATGTAGTCTCTGTGTGTGTTTTTGTTGGTGTCTTATACTCGAGACAAGCAAGGGGATTTGAAATCTTCTGAAGACAGGTTTAAGTGTCTTTTTCTTTGTTTCTCTCTCTCCCTTTCTTGCTGGGTCCCAGGCCCTTCATAGCCATATTTGTTCAGATTTTTGGGGCTTAAGAGATTTTAAGAGCATTTTGGGTACTGCTTTGATTACAGAATCATAGGTAAGTGGGTATATTTCTGGTTTATCCTTGTGCTCTGCACCCCTATGCTTTGCCAGTAGGTCCTCCTGCTCCAGAATTCTTTCCAAGGTCTTATCAGAACCGCAGTCCCTCCTGGGCCCTCGCAGAGCAGAGACTGGGCTTGAAGAGTCTATTACTCTTAAAGACAAGTGACTTCTCCTCCCTGTTCCCTAGAAATTGGAAGCAGATCCACCTTGAAGCAGAGACTTGTCTTCTCCATTTCCTCTTTCATAGGATTAGTGGGAATGTTGATTCTGTTTCTTCTCTCTGAAGCCACGTTCCCTGTCATTTCCATTTCAAACAGTTTGCAGTTCTTTCCCACTGATATCAGGGTAGGTCTGCACTGACCTCACTGCCCTCCCTCTCCGTCTCGTCATTGTCCTCTGCCTCACTGGCAGCAGCCTGCCTTGGTCTGGGATCTCTAGGATTTGTGACCCCAGGGGGTGAACTCCAGCATTTGGAATTGCATGCAGACAGCTCATTCATCTCCCTGCCCATTTTTGTGTCTGGAAATATTTGGCTTTCCATTTTCTTGTCCGTGTCATGCAGTTGATTCTTTCATGACAGGTGAACAAATATCATGTGACTTTCTACCTCCAGCCAGAAACTACTTGCTCCAGCATTGCAGGGCCTCCCACCTGTCTTCTTGCAGAAAGCCACCGCAGCCTGGCAGTTGACCTTCTCATGTATCAGTGTGCCAGCTGGCTGCTGGGTGGCACCTGCCTCTGGGAAGCTGGCAGACTGTGGATCTACTCCTACTTTTGTGTTGCTGGGGCCCTGTGTCCACTGGGACTGCCAAGGAGAAGGTGCAGGCTGCTGGGTACTGGCACACACCTGTAACCCCAGCTCCTCAAGAGGCTGAGGCAGGAGGATCACAAGTTCAAGGGCAGCCTAGGCAACTCTATCTCAAAATAAAGTAAAATCATTCAAGAGAAAGACAGCATATCATTCCAAGAGCAGTGGGAACCCAGAAGAGGCCAGCCCTCGAGAGGTTATTGTGCTCTTTGCTTATTCCTAGGGGCTCTTGCTCTCTGCAAAGAAAGTGGCTAGCTCTAGGAGGGCTCACGGGTGGCAGGCAGCTGTGATGTCCTCAGAGAAAACAAGCGCCGCGTGTGTTGAATCAGAGCAGCTCACGGGGACTGACACCCCTGCATTCCTATAAGTGCAGACCCAGGGGCACCCGGTCCCAGAGAGGGGGCCCCATAGGGCCTGGGCTCTGGCTGCCTCCCCAGCCTCAGTGGCTCTTTGGTCTCCCAAGAGCGGTACAGAGTGTGGAGAGCAGCATCCCGACAGTGATGAGAAAGTTCTCTGTCCCACAGGACGTACTGTCAGCAACTCCTGGGCCCCCTACCCCAGACCCCCTGAGCCCGTGGTTCCCACTGCCCCTTCCATCCACCAGTGGATAGATGAGGACACCGCAGGAGGGGGCCCGGCCCTGGGGACACCACAACAGCAGAGCCTGAGTTTGAATGGAGCTCCAGTCATGCTTATCTTTGGTTTTTGTATTTATTTATTGGGATTTTGGTTTTATTTTTGCAGCCCGGAATGAGAATGGAATCTAGAGCCTTTGCACTGAGTTACATTCCCAGCCCTTTTTAAATTTTTTATTTTGAAACAGTCTCATTCAGTCTTTTAAATTGTACACAGTGGGTTCAAACTTGCAATCTTCCTGCCTCAGCCTCCCTGGAGTTGAATGCTGACTATTAATACAGCCTAGTTCCATATCCAACAGAGAGAAGTCCTTTCTTCAGTCACATAGCGGGTGTGGGGTCATGCCAGATTACATACAGTATTGTGAGAGAGAGAGAGAGAGAGAGAGAGAGAGAGAGAGTGTGTGTGTGTGTGTGTGTGTGTGTGTGTGTGTGTTTTGCAGACAGTTGAATCTAGCATCTTAAGAATGCAAAACACTCACCTTAACACTGGGCTGCAACCTAAGCCCTTTTGTATTTTCTTTTGATACAGAAACTAAGTAAGTTTTTTAAACTGTCCTTGAATTTATAATCCTCCTGCCTCAGCCTCCCAAATCCCTGGGATTGTAGCTGTGCACCACTGTGCCAAACTGAGTACAGCCATGTTTTGAGCACTGTACTGGGTTCCTATGTAAATAGGAACATGTACATACACATGTGTGCACATGCACACACACACACACCCCTGATGTATGCATTACCCATGTACCCCTGGGAAGTAGGGTATTGTTCAACTGACTAGAGAATAAATTGTCCTGAAAATTAAAGTGTAAATTAAGTGCTCTGTTATTTAGAGCAAAGGGGCCTCTGAGCTCTTAAAGAGTTTCATTCTTTGAGTTTCTTTTTTATTCCAGTGCTAGGGACTATGCCTAGGGGTGCTATGCCACTGAGCTATGGCTACTGCCCTGGCTAGTTGGTTTGTTCTGAGACAGGATCTCACTACGTTACTCAGATCAGCCTCCAACTGATAGTCTCCTGACTCAGCCTCCTGAGTAACTGGCATCACAGAAATGTACCGCCTTGCCTAGAGAATTCAGATGCTCATAGTCAATGAGTTAAAGTCAACAGGAGGCTGATCGACCCTTCCCTCCTCGCCCAAGCTGTTCCCTCTCAGGGAGGGGTGGCCCTCGGATGCCCCAGAGGCTGGATGCCCCTCAGCGTGTCGAGGTGTGGCTTTCCCCACTGGCTGGCCCCATCTGGCAGCCCATGGGAGAGGGGAGATGGAAAGTGGGATTCATTGCTGCATCCATGTGAGACAGGAGCGTTCCAAGCCCACATCAAGGAGACCGCCATCTGGTGGCTGCTCGGTCTCCACCCTGACTGTGTTCTGGAGCTGCAGGACAAAGTGACTGAGCAACTGGAAAAGGAAGATTCCTCCTCCTTGCCCTGGAGGTCAGCAGACGAACCCAGGGTCAGTGAGTTAGCACTGGCGCATTCTGGAGGCTCCAAGCAAGAGGCCACCCCTAAGTCCTATGGATGTATTACTTCAGTTTCAGCGTCACTGCCACATGGCCATCCCTCTGTCCCTGTGTCCCTATGTCTCCCTGTCTTGCTATGTCTCTGTCTCCCTCTCCTTTCTGCTGTAAGGACACAGACACAGGCTTTGAGGCCCTGGTGAAAATCAAAGTGATCTGACATCAAGATCCATAACTTCGTATCATCTTCAGTGCCCGTTTTCATGTCAGGTCACACTGACCCATTAGGACTTGACCTGTCTGGGGAGACACTATTCAAGCCACTCCACGCTTTGTTGTCAGGCTGGTGGGGAGGTGACAGCAGGGTCACCTCTTCTTGCCCCCGCTTCACCAGCCACATGCACCAGCTCCTGTCCCATCTAGGGAGATCACGGTCACCAAGCCTGGAGAGGCTTCCAAAAAGGCTGCGTTTGTCATGTGCCCCATTCTGAGAGGCAGATGGTGCCTTGAGGTGGGGGCCGGATTCAGTGACTTCCCAAAGCCCCTTGCAGCCTCTGCCCATCTCCTCCAGCAGCAAGTACCCATCGAGGAGGTGTCGCCCTTCTGTCCTCACCACCATTTCCCTTGTCCTGAGCCTGTCCAGGGCTTTCCAGGACACATGCCCAGCACGAGGGGACGATTGTCACTTCACTCATTTTCCGCCTGTGAGAAGCAGCTGCCAGGGCACCCTGACCAGATGGCACATGGGAGCCCAGGGCGCCGCATTCCGCAGTAAGCCTGTTGGCCTGGTTCCCTCAATCTGGAAGCCAAACCCATGACGGGTAGAGAGGAGGGGCAGACAGAGGCGGAACTTATCTGTGGAGCCAGCAGGCCCTGCCCCAGAGTAGCCGGCCTCCCAGTCCTCACAGGGCTGCAGCCTGTGCTGAGCCAGCTGAGGTGCACCTGTGTGTGTTCGGCTCTGAGCTCATACTTTGGTATTTACGGTGCCTGTCACATGCCTTACACATATTGGATGCAGTTAATGTCAGCGTGTTACTAATATTTGCCCTCTCTGTCTTTGCTTTGTATCCAGTACGCAAGGCATAGTTGAAAAATACAATGTATGTTTAAGTTTTAATACTGTATACAGTGAAAGGTGCACTGCCATTAGCCCTCCACAAAATATTCCCTGTGCCTTCAGGTGCCCTCAGCCCATTGCTCTGGCCACTTCCTGCAGCAGCTCTGGAAGTCTCTTTCCTTAGTGTCTTCAGTTGTGCTGTCACAGTGGCCTCCATGTGCTAAATCAGTTCCAAACATTTACCTTTTGTGGTCATTTTGACTTTGGGATGGAACCAGCAGCCGCATGATGCCAGATCTGGTGAGCAAGGCGGATGAGGACAAAATCATAATGGCAAAGTGTCCTCTCCTGGAATCGATCATTTTATTTAAATGCTTACCATATTTCCCGTCACCCCTCAGATAGTCAATGCTGAATAAGTGAGCCTCGCTCTCCTGGATGCCCCTGTCCTTGCTGGGTCTGGGGTTCAGAGGGCATGTGGCTCCTATGCACACTCTTCCCTGATAGAACAAGAGAACCACCAATACCAGCCTTCAAGGAGCAAAAATTAATGTAGACATGGATGAAAGGGAGGGTTGCTGAGCTCCACCCAGGATCCAGGGACAGGACAGCAGCACAGATGTGCCCCAAGTGCTCACTGGCTGCTTAAGACCTGCTCCTCTGCGGGACCTGAACTCAGTCAGTGCTTCCCGCCCACAGTTTGCTCACTGAGTCACCCCAGACTTCCTTCAGTGATTTGCTCTGAAGCCCAGAAGGTGAGGGGGAGCTTCCCAAGGGCCCTCGATAAGCCCAGGGGTCCGTCTTGGTGGTGAAGGGGTCACAGGTGGTTCCAGGTGGGCAGGAAAGCTGGGACTGAGCAGCAAGCTGGTGAGGAGAGTGAGAGGACATCTCGCCACCCTAGACACCACACACGCTTGTGTACAAGAGCCTCCTGAGAGCCACAAAGCTTTCACTGCCCTGAACTCTCGCCATGGCTCTTGGAGAAGCAAAGCAAAGTCTTCCGGAGATCCCAGGCTGGCTGCTCCTGCTCTCTGTCTTCAGCCTCCTAGAGGCCTTTTACAAACAGCAAGAGGAGCAAACCCTCAATTCTGCAGAAACTGAAGGGAGAGGAAGCTTGAGTCATGACCAACCGCAAGCTTTTCAAATATGGGGCCAGGGAGACAGACATACACGCAGTGTCCACCCTGTTCTGCCCTAGGTTTCCAAGGTGACAAAAATTCTTGGAGAACAAACAAGTGACTTCTCAGTTCCTGGACACTGCCCCTGGAGAGTTTAAAACCCATTGCGAGCTCTGAGTGGGAGGGATGACGGAGACACTTGCTCCTCTCATCCTGCCTTGAGCTGGGACAGCACAGGGGTCCTGAAAAGATAAATTTCCCTCAAGGGAGTCTGGAAGTACATGTAGCCATGCGAAAGGCCACAGTGAAAAGGTCCCAGAGAAAATAATGGAAGTAGAATTTCAGGATTTCACTGCTATAAAGAAAAGCTGTTTGCACCTGTAATTGTCACAGCCATCCCTGGGGCTGGCTGCCTCCAGAACTGAGATGGCCTCAGCTGGCTTTGTGTATTTTCAGTGACACTGTTCACCTTTAGCACCTGCCCAGCAGAGTGAGGAGGGGCTGTTTCCACATGAAAAGGTGAGGCCAAAGTAGCAGAGTTGGGACCAAATCCAGGCTCTCCACCTCCAGTGAGGCCAGGATGGGCTGCAGGCGTTTCCAGGAGCAGGTGGCCTTCTGGGAAGGAAAGTCAGAGGATCCTGGGGTGGAAGGGGTGTATGTGGCTGCAGCAGCCTCTTCTTACAGGCAGAGGACAGGGTCAGCCTCCCATGGCCATTGTTGTGCCCTGAGGCTCCTGGCAGCCATCAGAGGGCTTCCCTGGTATTCCCCTGGTCCCTTTGCTGAGACCTAGCTGCGGCTTATGGATTATTTGTGGCTCACTGGAGCCCATCTAGTGGGAACCTGCCACACGGAACCTGTGACCAGGAGCCGTTTCTGCCTGACAGTGGGGATGGCCACTCTTGAATTCTCATGCCTTCCAAGCCTTCTCTGATCTTTTTAGGGCACAGTACTGAGGATTGGACATAGGTCCTTCTCACTATGTAGCGTCTTCAGCCCTCCCCCACACCTTTTCTTAAATTTTGAGACATTATGTTGCTAAGTTGCCCAGGCTGGATTTGAACTTGTGATCTTCCTGCCTTTAGGCTTTTTATTAGCTTTCCACCACAGACCACAGGAAACAGTGAGTGTGGTTGTCTGCTTGACCTTTTCCTCTGATTTGCTGTATTGGGCAGCAGGCTGGCCTTTCCTAGCTTGTATCTCCCAGGAAAAGTGCAGTCCCTCCACCTCTGAGGTCCCCAGCAGAGGTGACCTGTGGGGGAGCCCAGGGCAGGTGCTGGTGGCTCCTCAGTTCTGTCTGGGCCTGAGGGAAGCACTTCCTCAAGAGGAGGAGGAAGCAAAGTAACTGAAGGGCTTCCAGGGATGCTGGGCTGTCAGTGCCCGGGCAGAGGCAGGAGCACAGCACCAAGGTGATGCATGAGGCTCATCGACCACTCAGATCATGCATTTTCTCCAAATACTGATGGGAATTCAAAGGTGCTGGGTTCAAAGACAAAGCAAAGCCTAGTCCTTGCCTAGCTGAGTGGTAAAATGAGTTGGTTTGGAGCCAGCCATGGAATCATATCCCTACATCTCATTTCTGTATGACTGTAACTAAGTGGTTTCACTGCCCCAATGTTCAAACTCTTTGCATGTAAAATATGAAGGAAAAGAGCCCATCATATGTTCACTTTTGTTTATTGTTTTAACTGAGAGAGAAGCCCTCAGGACTGGATGAGCACTTGGTAGAGTTCAGCTCCTGGTAGACCGTTTGTAGGGGCGAAGCCTTCAGATGTTTTAGGAGTTGATTACTTGCTGCTGCTCCTGCTGCTGCTGCACGTGGCCCATGTGCCAGGATCTGGGAGTCTCTGTGGGTACAACAAAGGGGAGGTGGCACTTGCTTACACTACCCAGGTGCCATGTCCACCAGAAATCAGAGTGAGCCTGGATTAGTCATCCTCTCCAAGTCACCGTTCTTCTTCTCATACAAAGTAACCCTGCACATCACTCACATCAGCCCTGCTGAGACTGAATTTTGGGGCATCCTGCCCTTTCAAGTGATGGTAGTAGCCCAGCCTCCCACATCCCACTGCCACTCGAGACACACCAGTGTGTCTGGAGCCCAGCCCAGGAGTCAGAGTTCAGCTTCTGGAGCCCTGGACCCAGCTTCAGGGGCTTGGGTTCTGGTACCAGTGTCCCCACTTCCAAGTTGTAGGATCTTGAGTGAATCACAGTCCCCAGGCACTTGGGCTCTTCACCTGTAGCTGGGACAGCGAGCCCTCCTTACCTATGTGCAGTGTGCTAGAGTCCCTCCTGTGCCCTGGAACACAGCCTGCTCCAAACATCTCATGCCATCCTCTTGTCTGGCTGTGAGCACTTTGGCTTGTGTTTTGTCAGAAACACAGTAGAAAACAAGTGGCAGAGGACAGACTGCTGTCACCAGGTGGAGATCTTCACTGCCAGGTCCCGTCACTTGCTCAGGACTTTCCATGAGGCCCGTTCCCTGGGTGCTCCGTCCCTCTCTGTGTCCTCAAACCCTCACCCTCCCCTGCACCTGCAGAGGTTCCTCTAACTCTGGAATGCTTTCCTTTCCATGGGGAATTTGCACATTTAAGGCATTTTACAGGTGCCTTAAGTCAGTGCAGCGAACTTAGGTCAAACAGTTTTTCTACTCAAAAGAATAAAATTCTGAGGTCTCAGTGGACCAAGTAGGGGCAGCTTTCTGGTAACGGTGACATTTTAATTCTTTTGTTGTTGACAGTGCAGGAGATTAAACTAAGCAGCCGCCCCCTGGAACTACATCCCAAATCTTTTTATTTCTTAGACAGAGTCTCAGTGAATTGATCAGGCAGGGCCTAATCTTGAGACTCTTTTGCCTCAGCCTCCTGAAGTGCTGGAGTCACAGATATCTACCCACGGTGGGTAGGCGAATCTCACAGGGATGGCTCTGGAGCAGCCAGCTTTGGGCACATGCCATGTCAGTCCCCTTGGGAAGCCATGGCCCATGGGTTTGGGAAGTTGGAGAGAAGGGTTGGTGGGTTCCAAGTTGGGTCTTGGAGGAGACAGCTCTGTTGCCAGGGGGTAGAGTTGGAAAGGGACAGCTTGGCAGAGGGGGAAGAGCTGGCTCAAAAGGTGAGTTTTTCACTGGGACTCTGAAGTACCTGCCAGGTGTGAGAGGAGTTACTGGGTCAGCAAGATGTAGGGCCAGGGCCAAGGCAGTGTCTGTCCCCCTGGGTCCCTCTCTCCTGCTCCTGAGTATGTGGCTAGCCCATGGCTCCTGAAGCATGTGGTCCCTCTGCTGGTGGCTCGTGGAGGCTTTCCCTGGAAATCAGTGTGCCTGGAAGCCACAGCTCCTGTCCAACTTCTCTCCCACCTCAGGGCAGCTCTGAGTCAGCCCCAGAGCAGGCCGCCTCCTCCCTTCTCAGCCCTCTTGTTAAGTCATTCCGGATGGGCCTAGTCCTTTGAAACCTGTTCATTTCTCAAGGTGAGAGTCAGAGAGAAGAAAACATTGGGACAGATAACAGCTTGGCCTTTGCCACTGGGTCACCCAGAAATGGCAGCCAAAGTGGGTAGCTAAAAATAGTCCCGTACAGCTAGCTTATATTCTGCTTCTAAGTATGAAGCTCCAGGCTCCAGGGAATTTAACCACTTGGGAGCTGGATATGCTGTAATGTTTTTCTAGGACTTGAGAATGCAGCCATAGCAACTGAGTGTGCATCTCAGCAAAACAGGTGGGGTTTTATTCGTGTGATAACTGCCAGCTGGGGACCTTTGTTCAAGGATATCCAGTTCAACTCACTTCAGTCCATCTTCTGGGAATGTCACTAGCATCCGTGGCCTATAGCACATTGGATAGTGGACTGTTAAGTATTCCAAAGTCAAGCCAGCAGTCCTGCCTCTGCCACTCCTTCGCTTGGGGGACCTAGACAAAGCCTTGACCTCTGGGAGCCTTTTCTCTGACTATGATCTGAGAGCAGTGAGCCAACTGGAAAGAATGATTGTGCAGTTTGAATGGAATGAGCTAAGTTCACTAACAGGCACAAACTGAGGCTCCGCCTGTACTTGATCCCATTCAGTAGTGTAATAAAGTGTTTTGTTTTGTTTTTTTAATCAGTAAGCTACACATTCTCTGAGTTGTTGCTTTTTTATGAGCAACTGGGTATAGGTTTACTCTCCATTTGGCTGAGCCTGAAGCTATATTAGAGATGTCTCCTAACAGGGCCCTGCTGCAGCTTCCATAATGCCCTTGAGGAGCGCCACCAGTGAGAGACCCACTAGGCTTGAATCTCCTCTCCTCCTCCATGCCAGACATTGAACAGAGCTTAGGAGGTAGTGGGGATAAATCGAGTCTCAACTGCAGCCTAGATTCTAGTGCTTTTTTACAAGGAAAAAAAGAAGACGGGCTAAATAATTTATTGGAATTTCCATAAATATGTAGCCAGCCTTTCCCATCCAGCCTCTGCTTCCTGGAATAATTAAGGAGGCTCCATCCATACCTCTTTATAGCACCCTTTTAAAAAAATATATCCCTGTTATTTCTGTGTTCAATGTGCAGCATAATTTATATACCATAAAATTCACTTGTTTTATTGCATGCTCAATTTACAGACTTGTACACTAATACTACAACATTTATAATTGCCTTATGGTTTGTGTTTTAAAGTGGATAAAATATGACTCACTGGTCTTGTCAAGCTTGGGAGTAGAAAGTTGATGAAGAAATCTTTGGTGAAAGGGCCAGATATTTCCCCAGCTTGGTAGGAAAGGCACCAGGGAAGCTGCTCAGAAGCTAGGAAGCTTTTCTAGCTGGAAGTTCTCAGCCGTCTTACAGGAAACAGTCCAGAGGTGAAACTCACTGGAAGGAGGGCCAGGATGTGGGTTCTGGCTGCAGCAGGGTCTCCCTGGTCAGTCCGTCCCCAGTAATGGGGAAAATGTGTGCGAGAACCCTTGGTTATGGGGGAAAGGCCAGGCCAAGCAAGTGTAGCTTCCAGAGGGAGCTGGCATGAGAGGCAGAGAGGCCTTGTGATAACTTGTAGCCCTTCAGATGGGAAGTGATCCTTAGGAAAGAACTCGTGCAGCGAAGTACAGTCCTGGCTTCACCAGTGCTGGCTCCAGGCCCCAGTGACCTCTGATCAAAATTAGAGAAAGCACTTGTCCTCTCTCTGGCATTTTGGGGAAGTGGAAGGAAAATACACGTTCAGATGGTCAGGGCTGCATTAAGTCCTCAGTTAGGGGCAGCAGTTGTAATGGTCGTTAAGAGCTTGTGAAAGACAGTAGACCTGAACACATGGCAGAGGTGTGTCAGGCGCTGGAAGTGTGTCAAACTGATGGGTTCAAACCCATAGTCTTCTATTGACTCTTGTGCCCCCGGCAAGTGGCTTGACTTCTCCGAGCCTCTGTTTTCTTATCCATGAAGTGGGTCTAGGCATGGTCCCTGCCATGTAGAGCTGGCAGAGAAACATGCACTGATGCATGTAAGGGGCCAAGTCAGTGCCTGGCACCTGCCCAGTTGGTGGTCATGGTCACCATTGCCATGGCCAGCACTCCCCATGGCTGCAATGACAAAGATTCATCATGGTGCCATGGTGGCCTTCTGTCCCTGGCTGTTTGGTATCATCATTCAATACCACAAAGTCCTGGAGGACAGGAAGCTCACCATTCCTCAGTCAGATCAAAATCCTAAAAGAGAGGCCTGTGAAGGGGCCAGTAAGAATTCAGGGTGCAGCTCTGGGGTACCTGCCTGGCTGTTTGCTTATTACCCTTGTGCATATATCTGAGTGAGGGGGATGGGAGGGTGAGCTGGTTCATAAACAGGGAGACGTTGCGGCCTCATGTGGCACCCAGGGAGTGCACCATCTTGTGAGATGTCCCATGTGGCCAGAACTCACATTAACATCCCCATCCACAGGCCAGAGGACACAGGCCCCAGGCCCCTCTGTGTCACACAAGAGTGAGTTTGAACTCGGCAATTTACTGAAACCTTGTCAAAAAAAATGAGGAAGGGCTGGGCATGGTGCTCTGTATGAAGGCCTCAGGTTCAATCCCCAGTACTGCAAGTAGGGAAAGGAGGGAAGGAAAGAAAAGGAAAGTTTCATGCTGAGAAAGTTGTTCTTTGGCTTTTCTTCTCTCTGTTAACAAAAATTCCACCAACTCCCAAATCTGCACAAGCTTGATGTAGTAAAGGCAGTAAACTCATAGCAGTCCAAATCAGCCAGGTCATTAAATGGGACTCATTAAGCATCATCTAACTGTATGTAGACCAGGCTGTGTCTTGTGAGACGAGCTTTGCAGAGTCAGGTCTGTAGATGCACAGTACTATTTCCAGTTTCCCTTGAAGCCACCAGGTCCTGCTTCAGAAAGGAGTGACACCTGTCTCCATCTGCTCGGGCTGCCATAATAAAAAATCTATCTATTAGGAGGCTTATTAACAGCCGAGAAGTATCTCTCATCATTCTGGAGGTTGGCAAGTCCAAGATCACCGTGCTGGCAGATGCCCTTGTGTGGAAGAGCCCCCTCTCCACCCCCCCCCATCTGCTCACCGAGGGACCTCCCAGCGTGTGCTCACCTGGTGGAAGGGCAGGGCGCTCGTCCCCTTGTTGCAGGCCCCTCGCCCATGATCTGTTCACCTCCCAGAGGCCTCCTCATTCATTGCAGTCACTTTTCGGGGCAAGATTCTAACACAGGGATTTTAGCGAGACCTGAGCTTGCAGCCCACAATGGCGTTTCCCCCAGGCTACCTCCTAACTTCCCTGCCAAGCAAAATCAGGCAGTGTGGGCCTGATTGAGCTTCAGGGCATCGATGCGTGAAGCTATTTCCATTCTTCATAATTAGCATGATTTTGAAAGAGCACTTAGCAGTGAGAGAGTTAGGAATTAGACTTTTTTTTTTTCTGCCTTGAAAATTGGGTACCAGGTTGCAAAGCCCCTGAGTCCCTCCCCCACCCTACCTACCTCCCACTTCCAGTTATGAATCCGACATTTACTCTGTTCTACTTCCCTTTGTAAAAAGGAGAGCAGAATCTAGACCTAATTAAAACAGCACCTCAGATCTGTAACTAAATTCATTCATAGCCTGACTGCACTGGGACGCTGGGCTTCCTCTGGCTCCTCACTCTCTGAGTGTGGCACAGATCATTATCGTCTATCATTTACCCTCCAGTTTAAGGAACTAGACACATCTTTAAAGCGTTTTCCTGCCCTCACTCTTGGGGCCATGAGGCTCACATGCTTTGACTGAGGGAAGTACAGAGACCCCTAGACTCAGGCAAGGCTCAGAACGCGTCCTCATTAACCAACAGCTGCACGTGCTGGAATTTCCCATCTGAGAGGCACTCACGGTCTCGGTCCCCAGAGCTGAGAGCAACAGGATCCCAAGGGCTGGAATACAACAGCAGCAGCAGCTGGGTCACCTGCTGGGTCACCAGCAGCTGTGCCACCTTGGAGATCCACAGCCTCTCTGGCCTCATGTGCCCCTTCTGTTACACACTGTGTCCCAGACCTGCTTCTCTGGACCATTCTTAGAGTTCCACAGATATTCTGAGATTCCTGCAGTGGGCCAGCCACTGTGCTGGGCAGCAGAAAGACAAAGGAAAATAAGGAGTTGTTCTACATAAGAAGTTCTCTGAGGGAGTGAATTTCAACCAGAGGCCTGGATGTCCCTGGGGACACTGCACAACAGCTGGTGACGTTTCTGGTTGTCCTGACTGCATTCTAGTAGTCAGGTCCCTAGGGTGCTGCTATCCTCCTGCAGGGCCCAGGAGGAGCAGCCAGGCTGGGAACCCTCAGACTGTGCAAGCAAGACCAGTGTGGCAGACAGTTTCAGTGCACTGTGACAGGACTTGTCAGAATGAAACGATCCCCAGACAGGGCCAAGCCTCAGCAGCTCCCCCAGCAACATCAGCCCCTGCCCACCTTCCAGGGAGTCCCCTCTGTTCTCCCAGAATTATGGTAGAATCTGCCTTTATTGAACAAGAGAGTTGTCACTCTAGGTGACATAAATCTAGCTCCTATAACCCAGTCATGCCATGGCTTTTGGTTCCACCTCTCAAAGTCCACCCATGATCACAATACCTGGGAGGCTGAGGCAGGAGGATTGCTGTAAGTTTAAGGCTACCTAGCAACATAATGAGTTCAAGACCTAACTCTATGGTGGAGAAAAAAAAAACTAAAACTTTTTAAATTGTAGTTTTAAATCTGTTTAAAATATATTCAAATATCAAAACTCTACATTTAAATTTTCCTTATAACAACTCTTCTTTGTTTAGATTAAGCTATCACTTTCCAACTGAGTCATTTCTACTTTCAAGTATGTCCACAGATCACCATTATATTTGAACATTTGTCATCAGAGTTTCTACTTACTTTGTACTAGCATTTTATACATGAAGGAGAATAATTCTATATTAGATATTCATCCCAACAATTAATAAATTGGTAAAATATTTAGTAAACTAAATTCTAAAAATCAGCTTTTTTATCAAAAGACCAAGGTTCTCCTTCCTACTAACAATTTCTTTTTGAGACAGGGACTCATATTAGTACCATAGCTGGCCTCACACTGCTGGGCTTCACATCTTAGTCTCCTGAGTAGCTGGGCCTACTCAGACCTGGCTGAGAAAATGCATTTTAATTTCAATATTTGAAATCACTTGCTAGACAAATGAAATCCACCAAAAAGTGCACTTTCCATTTAGCAGTCAATAGTTAACAAGTAGTTCTACTGTAAAAGTAAATTTCTCAATGTCTAAAATAAAAATGCACCTTTAGGATCCAATAAACAACACAAAAAACCCTGTAGTAACAGTAATTGTAGTTCTAAGGCCACCTGGAGAGACATTATGAAGTTTCAAAGGCAAAATTTTTGAAAGGAAGAAACATCTCATATTGGAAACCATTTATAACTTGAATAAAGTTTAAAATACGTCTCAGGGAAGCTATATGACCGGGTATTACCAGAAAGAAGTAGAATATAGCATCATCCTTTTGTTATGGCAGAAAACAAAATAATTTTTGGTAGTATATAAACAGCACTAAAATGCTAATGGGATAAATGAAGGATCTGGAGATACTGTATGGCTATATTACAAAATAATTTTTAAACAGATTTTCTGATTAGGCACTTTGGGGATTTACTTTGAGAAGATAATCAAATAGACCAGTAATTTTACCCAAAAAGAGCTGTACTAACTAGATACAGCTTTAAAATATTTGAAGATAAGAAATATTGAAGTAAATTTTGGTACAGATAATTTGGAGTGTTTTTAGGCATTAAATTTTTAAATGTATGACAGGAATAAGTAACAAAAATAAGAGATGAAATTTTATCGACTATACTTAACTGTGTCAAACTAAATACTGAGAAGGAAAGTAATAAATGGGATTATTTTTGCTCAATGGGGGAGGAGTAACATTTTTCACTTTTATATTTTTTGGGTCAGCTTGAATTTAAATTTTTAAAAACCTCAGTTTGTAGATATTAAAGTCTATTTTAGACATTTCTTATTCTGCAGTGTTCAAATAGTGTTTTAGAGTATAAATATTTTAATATTTTAAAGAGCAAAGTTGGAGATGAAATGTATTTAAGAAGTGAAGGGAATTACTGGCTTTCCTTTCATTTCTTTGCCTTTCTGACCCACCTTGTGCAAGTTCCTCACCCTTCCTTGCGTCCCAGAGAAAGATGAGACTCTCATGAGTAACTACTCCTCCGATCTAATAAGAACAGCACTGACTGAGAGAGAAAAGGCATGGAAGCTTTTCATTTCTTGTCCAGATACAGTACCTAGTGAGTACAGGTAGTCTCTATTTTCCCCAGGGCTGTACTCCTCCAGATGAACTTACCATGTTACACACACAAGGTCTAAGAAGTTTACAAACTTAGTCTGCTAAGCAAGCAAAAGCCACATTGTGTTTGTCAGGATGCGCCTCAGGCTGTGCTCAAATGCTGCTAGGGATATGACGAGATTGCTGCCGCAAACCAGCTCTGGGCCCCTCTGAGGACCCCCGCTGCCCACGGTATTTCCGGTCACCTCCTCCAGCACTCAGGTCTGCACAGGTACTGACTGAGCCAGACAATCCTCAAGGCGGCCTCATGGGCATGTGCTTGAGTCCTGTGAGCACCAGCCAGAGGAAAGCCTGCCCACAGAGGGCCCGTCCTGGGCTCAGGGTGATTTGGATGGCACGGGTGGCAGGATGCACTGCCCTCCTTCTCCCTGGCTTCTGGTCCTTCACAGTCCCTTGAAGATTATCAATCAAAGGAACTGCAGGAGGCTCAGTGGATGCATTGATCCAAGTGCCAACGGCCGGAGATGGGAGCAGCTCCCAAGGGCCCTGAAACTGTGTGAGAACTGCACACCAATTTTCCCAAAGTGGAGTAGCCCCTGGGGGCAGGAGGCCAGAGCCCGCAGTGCCAGGGGACAGTTTGTTGCAGGAGCTCTTTGATTTGAGTGGATTTGTTTCTCATTCTTCAGACGAATATCTCTCAGTAAATGTGGTAGCTCTACCTTGGTTTTCTTCTGGGTTATAGAGCACTGTCTTAAAATGCAAAGACAGATCTGGGGGGAAGAGGTCCGTAATGTTCAAAGTGTGTAGACCGGGGAGAGAGGTAATTGCCGTCTCTGGGACTCAGTGAGTGTTTGGGACTCGGTCTGGAGGGAAGGCCATCTTTGGAAGGGGGTCCACAGGCCTGCGTTTCCGTCTTTCCTGGCTTCTACTTCATCTGACTTCTCTCCTCTGAGAAAGCAGCCCACAGGCCTGGGCTGTCCTTACTGCCTCCCGTGTCTTCTCCCCCACCGTGCAGCCCCTGCGGTGGCTATCTTGTATAAGATACAGTAGAACTCTTTGTATATCCTGTCTCGTTAGTGCTAAAGAAAATGTTTAAAATCACAGGACTGAAGGAGCAGGTGGGGATGGACAGAGCACTGCTGGGTCTCTGGATATTCATTATTCTCATGTGGTCCCTTTATTTTGGAATTTGGAATCTGCCCTCGTTTAGCCTTTTCTTCCAGAAAGAGTTCCAGAGATTGTTTGTATGACAGTGAGAATATACTTAACATTGTTGACTTCCTCACTTAAAATGGTTACTATGGTATGTTTTGTTGTTACATAAATTTTATACCATAATTAAATATGTGTACTCAAGATAGTTAAATCACCACCATATAAGACACAGGGAGTGCGGAAAAAGCAGTGATATCAGAGGGAAAAAGAAAAGGAAGCCAGAACGCCACCCCACATGGCTTCCTCTGCTTCCTCTGGCCCCTTGCTGTGTTGTGTGTCTGTTATAAGGATGCTTGGATTTCTGGGCCCACAGGAGCAATCCAGGATAATCTTGTCTCCAGATCCTTAATTACATCTGCAAAGGCCCTTCTTCTAAGCCGTCTCCCCACCCTGTCCCAGGCCCACCTCCCCATGGATACGACTCATTGCATTGGCCACAGACAGCATTGGCTCAGCTGCAGCCCGGTGGCTGTAGAGCAGGGTTTGTCAGGCTCAACACTGGTGGCGCGGTAGCCTAGGGCCTTCTTCTTGGGGAGTCTCCTCTGCCCCTGCTCATCAGCACCTCCAGTCTCTGCTCACTGGATTCCAGTAGCACCTTCATCCCCTGTGACAAGCAGAAGTGTCTGTGAGTGAGGCCCAGGGTCCCAAAGGATGACATCGGCTCATTGAGCCACTTTAGAGGAGCTGTCCTCTTTAGTCGGCCTGTAGTGTATCCAAACCGGATAGTCACTCTCCTTACAGCAATCTTTTAAAAAAATTTTAAAAGTCCACACTGCTGTGTGCCCAGGACTCCTGTTGGGCAGAGTCCGCCAGACCAAGTACTGCAGTCAGAATCAGACTGTCTTTATTTTACAACTATCTGTCTCTTCTTGGCTAAGCAGAGTCAGAAGTAATTTGCCCAGAACAAAAGCCCGTGATGTTTGTTTTGAGAGTAGAGACAGTCCCTCCAGTTCTGTGCTCAGGTGGGCCTTGGAGACCCTCCCTGGTCACTCTTCCAGGTGGTCATAGGGTGGTCAGAAGACCTGCTGTCCATTTGTCCATCTGTCCTGTTGCCTTCCTACAGGTGGACATTGCTCAGTAACTCTTCTCCTTGTTCTCCAATCGGAGTTGCAATGAGCTGAAGTTTGTAAATCTTCCTGCGGGTGAGGTTTCTACCATATGGGACCAAGATCCAGGAGGTCCAGGGTCAGTGTTGATTCCACCTGGGACTGAGGGCCCTTCCCCTGTCGTCTTGCCATGCTGGATGCAGTGACTTCTGTGCCCACAGGGCAGTCAGTGAATACTCAGAATCCCCTGCGTGCCAGGCCTGTTGAGAGGCTTGAGAAGTTGCTGGCGATCTACCCAGGTGTGAGCTCCAGAACCCTAGACTGGAGGACCATCTGGCCCACCCTCCTTCTGCCCAGAAGGAATGCCGTCCTCTTTCAAGCCGGTACCTGGACACATGGTCCCCGCTTGAGCATACCTGGTGGTGTGAATCTCCCCACCTCCTAAGGCAGCCAGTCTGTCCATGCAGGTGTGAGCTTTGCTGTTATCTCATCACATCTGTGTCTGGCTTTTGCAGAGGCCTCAGGCAGGGCCTCATTCATGACTCTTGCACATTCTCTCTGAAGCATTTCTTCCCCAGTTCTTCGGCCATTAGGTGGTCTTCTAGATCCTTCGCCCTCCCAAAGGCTCTTATGGCAGATAATCCAGTACAGCACCACCTCTCCCGGCATGCATTCTGGGACGGCCAGGTGAGACTCTGGGAGCCACCCCTTGTATGCATATTGTGTCAATGTCACCCAGTAGGAATCTGTACTAAGATTGTATCGCTGATACTCTTCCAGCCTCGGAGAGCTGGTGTCGCATCCTTTCCCAGCTGCTCCCAAGTTCCCGAACATCGCCACAGTGTATCCTGGAAGTTCAGTTACGGATTCAGCATGTTTGGTTGATTTCTGAATCTTCCACTACCTGTAGTGTGTTAACTTTCCCTTCTCAGTGGGCTTGAGGAGCCGAAGCCTTCAGCACTTATATAGAAAACAGAAGGACAGGAGGTGAGGGTTGCGTGGTGTGCCACAGCACCCGTGACCTCCATCCTGTGTGCCCTCCATGCGCCGCTGTGTTGCTCTGCAATGGCTCATCCAGCTGTTACCCAGCACCCCTGCTTTCCCTCTGCTGCGTGGCTCACAGGAGCGTTGCTCCAGCCCTCTTTGGTGCACCCTGACAACATGTCTGTGACTTCCACGCACTCCTCAGCCTCTGAGAACCACAGAGGAAATGAAGTCAGTCTGGCATGGCTGTCCCCTGCTGAGCTCTGTCCGCATCTGACAGCAATGGCTCCTTTCTCACAGAACACATAAATCCAGGCTTAATAATCCAGCCTCGGATTTTTCCAGACTTCAGAATCATCAGCTGTCGTGGCAGCAAGCTGCCGTGTCCCCTCACGATAAATCAGGGTGAAATTTGCATTTCACACGTGCCTTGACTGGTTTCCACAGTTCTCCCAGCCCAGCCTGAGGTGCAGAGCACCGCCGAGGTGAGCAGAGAGAGGCGTGAGCACGCAGCTGATCCCGAAGCTGGCTCACCTGGCTGTCAGACCTGGGGTCGGCAGCCCCACCTCCGCCTCGGAGGGCTTTCTGCAGCTGGAGCCCTGTCATGTGCCTGTCAGGACCTGTTGCTGTCACCCAGCTTCTGTCCCCAGCACCCTGGCTCCCCCAGCCTGACCTTCGGGCCTGGCCCACCCAGAGTCATGACAGTCCTGAATCAGCCTGGACTTGTGCTACACAGCAGGGACGCCCTGACAGTGTAACACGGAAGGAACAGAAGCAGCAGGTTGTAAGCAGGTGGCTGATCTAGCCAAGCACAGACAGGTGTGAGGTTGAGGAGCTTTGGGGCATCTCATGATGGAAGCTTCATTCTCTTCTTGGGAGTTTTGGATAGATACAGCATGGGCACCTTCATGAGGGATCTCAGACGACCCAGTCTCATGCCCGCTCCCCAGGCGGGGAGTTTCCCTTCCCAGGGAGTGCTGCCCCTCCCCCCTTGAATAAGGAAGCACCCATCATTCCAAGAGACCCGCTTCACCAGCACACAAAGGCATCTGGCTCCCTTTGGTAACAGTGTGATGTATCCAAGTGCACCACCCATTATCTCTGACTAGAACATGCTAGTGGGGTGGATGGTGGGTAAACTGAGACCCAGAGGCCCCACAGCAGGAGGGAGCCAGCATCCCAAGTAGAGCTCATGTGACTAGATCCAGTGCCATCTCCCTCAGGCTGCTGCACGGCATCAGGTAGCCATGCAAGAGTGGGGTCTCGGGGCCCCCGAGGTGGCTCCTGAGAACTTGCAGGGATTGCTGTGGCCCTCACCCTCCATGACATTTCCTCTCTCTGAGCAACAGGTAGGGGAAGCACAGGTCAGGGCCAGCTGGATCTGGGGTCCTCCTGGGATCTGGTGCCTACAGGCTGGAAGTCACACTCCTCTGTGCCTCAGTTTCTCCATTTGTGAGCAGGAGGTGAACACGTGTACACATCTCAGGGTTTACTGTGAGGATTAAACTATGGACAATGTCTAAAGCACCCAGCCTTTGGCAAGCATTTAAGGAAGATGGATTCTGTGGCCATCAGCGCTGGCATCAGCAGATGGGCCAGGTCCCGTTCATGAGCAGGGAGGACAGACTTAAGTCACTGAAGTCACACAGTGTCCCTGCTGTGTAGCACAAGTCCAGGCTGATTTGGGACTGTCAGGACTCTGGGCGGGCCAGGCCCGAAGGTCAGGCTGGGGGAGCCAGGGTGCTGAGGACCCCTCACCCCTACCCGAAGCCACTGAGTCTGAGGCCCTCCCTGCCGCCCTACCCTCTCCCTCGAGTTCCCACAGCCTGCACGGCATTGTCCGAATTTATCTTCCAGGTGTACAGCTTGGGCAGGACCCCCTGAGCCCAGTAGCTGCCACAGCTCCTCCAGCAGGCCCACCGTGGCCTGACCATGGGGCCTCCATGACAGTCACCTCTTGGCACTGTTCTGCCAGGTCAGGGGCCTCCTGTCCTCATCTTCCTCGAGGTCTAGGTTCCCTGGCCTGCCTTTGCCACTCTGTGTGGACTGCCCTCTCTCCTCCCTCTCTGCTTTTCTTAAATCCTTCCTTTTAGTCCTCAGTAAACTCCCCACTTAATGTACGTATATCCTTGGTCAGGTTCGTCTCTGTACCTCAGGTGCCCCCTGAAAGACTGGACGTGATCTGCCCGAGGGCTCTGTTGAGCCCGTGCGAAATGGCGCGTAGAACCCTGGGCGTTCCGGGGGCAGCTGTGCTGTCCACTCGTCCCTCCTGTGCCTGGGACACCTAAAGCACCTCCTTGCCTCCAGCGACTCCCCAGGACAGCACTCTATGACCCAGCACTCACGCCCGGGCCATACTTCAGCCTGGCAGCTCTGTTTTCTAAGGCAGCGTGCCACGGAGCCGCGGCAGAGCTCCACAGCAGACGTGCGTGTCCCGGATCAGCCTGGACTTTTGCTGCACAGCGTGTCCACGGGTTCCGGAGGCCGGAACTCCGAGGGGAGGGGAGGTGTCGGCCTGGTGGGCGCGTGCCCGAGGACCGCCTCCTCACTGTGTCCTCAGGGATCTCCCCATTGGGCCTCTCCAGAGCCCCAAGTTCTCATGATGACACCAGCTGCTTGGCAGTAGGGACCACCAGAGAGGCCTGAGTTTAACTGAATTACCTCTTTAAAGGTTTTCTCTCCGAATAGGCTCATGTTTGGGGTACTGGAAGTCAGTGCTCCAACATACAGATCTGAGAGGACCCATTCAGTCCCAAAGAAGAGGAGAGCATGGCCGGGCAGTGGGACCCGTTTCACAGATGAATTGCTCAGGCCTGATTCCAGTCCCGCATCTCCACTGCCCCCTGGTGGACACGGACCTATGCCCAGTGTCCTTTCTCACGTCTCCGGTGCAGTCTTGCCCCTCTTGGGCCCCAGCATTGCTTGGGACCATGTGGATGGATGGGGAGGTGGCATGAGCTCTCCCACCAATAAAAATAGCACAGATACCCTCTGGTACTCCATCCCTGTGTGGGCGCAGAGGTGGCAGCATACAGACAGGGCCGCACAGGAGATTCGAGTTGTGCCGCCGTTGGTGACCCTAGACTGGCTGTGCCTGCTGATTGGCCCCCCTGGCCTTGCAGGGCAGACCTCAGGTGGGGCGGCGTCCTTGCCTTCCCCCATGCGTCCAGATGCCTTTGACATACCAGCTGCTTCCTTGCTCGGCTCCAGGCATGAAAGTTCGGGAAACGTCAGTGAGGGCAAAGCCCTCTGTGACCCATAGTTCCCAACCTTGCTGTCTGGAACCTCACCTGGGAGACTGGAGAAAGCGCCCTGCCAGGCAGCGCCCGGCCCACGATGCGGCACCTCCGCGTGGCGGGACCGCGACTTAATATTCATGTTTCACTTTCCCAGGTGATTCTGCGCTTATCTGAGCCAATGGGACACAGGGGTGACACTATGGAGGGACACGTGAGCGCATCTCGTCACACCACATGGCCTCCGCAATGGTGGTGTCTTCTTTGAAAACTTTACAGTAGGGAGAATTGTGTTATATGAGTCAAATGCAGAATCTGGCACGTACTATGTGTTTAATAACTATTCACTTCTTCTGTGCTGCCGCCTGGGAAGTGAGCAGGGTCAGTGGCTTAATGCCATGGTAGTGGGCACCGGGTAGTGTGCCACATTGCTGGCTTCCTCCCGTGTACAGAGCATGTTTCATTCATGTACATCTGATGAAGAAAGCCCTTTTGAGAGCAGAGCTTTCCACCTGTAGATTTCAAGACGGGGGATCCATTTGAATAAACCAAGGGCACAGGAGGCTGGTGGGAGGTGAGGAAAGCGAAGGTCTGTTTCAGCTAAAGAGTATTAGGATGTTGAAGAGCCAGGATGTTCCGGGCTCGTGCTGCCCTCTAGTGGGGAAGAGCACTGCTAGCTGGAGTTACTGCAGCATTTGAGGGGACTGTCCTGGGTTCAGAGGACCCCAGCTAGGAAAAGACACCATCTACCCACCCAGGAAGGCCAGCTTGTCCGGCCCTCCTTCCTGGAATCACCTTTCCTGAGGCACAACAATGGTTCCAGAAAGCATCTGCTCTGTTGCAAGGGCTAGAAGCTTTGCTTGCCTCATGCCCAAGTCCTCGCGATCTGATGTCGTGTCTGCCTCCATCCCGGACAAGCTGTGGTCTGGTAGTGACGGGACCCTCCCTCATCTGCAGAAAGACAGTCCATCTGGACACTTAGCAAGGGGCCCTGGGAATCATTATATGACCTCAGCTGCTTCAGAGACTTCAGAAAGTGATGCCCGGGATGGTGGGATAACAGTGCCCCCTTCCTGACTTCATTTCTGTAACAGTTAAACCAAAAGGTTAATGCCACTGCTCCCCTTCCAAGAGGCGGAAGCATCCACGCATGCGTGCCAGCTCAGAGAGCTCCTCTAGGACAGAAGACTTTGCTTTTCTGCACTAAAGTGAATCTCAAGATCTCACTTAAGAAGACCTCAGACTTCCCCAGAAAGGTCTGATATCAGGTTCCGCACAGAACCTTGGGCTCTGAGCCTCCTCTGCACTGACCAGTGATCTCTCATTCATGGCTTAAAAGTCGGGGCTGTCACCTGAGACTTCAGTGTCCCCAGTACCCTCCCTTCTCAGGGCAAAATGGACTGGGAGCAGGGCATCAAGTGATAAGCAATGCGATTTGGGGGCGTGTTAAGCTCCCTCACAACTGAGCTATATCCCCATTCGTTTTTCAATATTTTTTTCTTTTGAGACAAAATCTTGTGAAATTACCCAATGTGTGCTTGAACTCACAATCCTCCTGCCTCAGCCTCCCAGAGTGCTGGGATTAACACCACCACCACCACTCATGAGTACAACTAGCAAAGCTGGACAAGTCCCTCCCATGAGCACCTTAGATTTCACTGTGGGGTTTAATTCTAATCTTGAGAAAATCTTAACTCTCATTCCTAGGATTTTAGTCACTACAGGAACTGTCAGCCATTTTGGAAGAAACATTACAAGCATAAATGTTACAATAGGAATAGACTGGAAGGGCACATTTAATGGACACCAGGGCTACTTAGTGGCAGTAAGAGTCACCAATGCCACCATCTTTGCATTAATACACTTAAATTTCCTAGGAGCTCACAGTGTGCCTGGCACCGTGGGGAGCCGGTGAGGAGCACGGTGCACATCAGTCACTTTGACCTCACCCTGCAGGGTACATGTTATTATTCCACTTCAAAATCAGTGTGGAGGTCCAGAAGTGAGGTCACCCTCAAGGTCACCCCGTGGGGCGGCAGCCTTGGCCAGCCATGAGCTACAGGCTGTGGTGCGGGGCCCATCCGCGGTGGTGGCATGTGTCAGATTGGTCTCCAGGTACAAGACTTTCTTTTAAAATGCAGAAAAGATGTTATGTGTTTGTATGAATCTGTATGTTCTCATTGGTGCAGAAACACAAACCAGAACATAGGGAGAAGCATCATACACACACTAAGGACCAAAGGAGACAGGAGACAAATGGTCTCTTTATATGACTCTGTTTTCCACATTCTTTAAATAAGCCTTTTTTTACTTATGTAATCCAGAAAGTGAACTTATGAAGCAGAAAAGGAAAATTCTGCTGAAAAAAAAACCTTCAAAGAGTAATTTCTGTGTTCCAGCAACTGACGTGAAGTCAAAGACCCCCTAAGAGAGAGGGGCTACTATCAGTCCATTTCACAGAGGAATAAACTGAGGTCCAGGAACCCAGAGCACCATGTTTGCAGTCACACTAACAACACAGCCTAATGCTAACCCACTGTGTGGGCAGGTAGTACCTAAGTCCTGCTCTTGCAGGGAAACTGAGGCTTAGAAGAGCTAGTGATTGTCTAGTTGCAGAGTGTGTGGGTAAAGATCCTGGGTTTGGGGCATCTGGGTTGGCTCTGCTTCCAGGGATCCAGGGCTTGGGTCACTTGACAGAGAAAGACACGGGCTTGGGGAAAAGGCCAGTGTTTCTTCACAGTGCTGCATGCTACGCTGTAGCTGGCAGTGACCGTGTCTTGGAGATAGACCTTCAGGCGAGCGAGCTGACTGTGGGAAACTTGGCTGATGGGCAGAACCAGCACCAACCACCTTTGTTCCCCGTGCGCTGGTGCAGAGCAGAGCCAGGACATCGGTGGAAACTGCCCTTTGCGACATCCTTGGTCTGCGCTGCAGTCACACGGAGCCACCGCAGCTGTGTGTCATCCTTACAGCCCTTTTCAGATCCAGAAGCCAGTGCAGGGAGGCTGAGGGCTGGGCTGGGTTTCCTCACATGAGCCACACAGCCCAGCTCTAGGACCCCTTCACACAGTGCCAGCTGGAGGGGCCCCTCATGCCAGCTTCCGGGCAGCCTTCCGTCCATGTCACGGCTGCCATTCAAGCAGCTGCCTTCTGTCCCACAGCAAAGTTTGGAGTTTGCTGCTGCTTTTGTCCCTCTACCTTGCTCCCTGATGCTGGAGCTTGTGGGGACCCATTCTGAAGAGGAAGGACAGCTGGCACCTGGGAGCTGGTTGTCCTGGGCAAGCTGCTGGGTCTCCTGGGTGGCTGCAGGAAGTGGCACCCGACTCGCTGCACTGTTAGAGGAGCCACAGGTGACAAGAGTCCCACAACCCCATCCTTAGCATCCACAGTAAGCACTCCCCCAGAGAGCCATCTATGTGTGGACTCAAGTCTCCTGGGCGCAGTTGTATCTTGGGCACAGAAAGATACACAGCTTAATAAACACTTGCTCACTCAGTCTGTAAACAGGAAGCCCAAGCCAACGCCAGAAAACACTCTGCCTTCCCCTCCCAACTTCTTCCTCATCACACGCAGCTCCCTCCCTCCGCTGCAGCAGTACCGCAAGCTTCACTTTCTAAGATCCATTCCCCCCATTTTCTTTACAGTCTGACTTCCCTGCTATGTAGATCACCAAATGGTTTAATTTTGCTACCTTGAATCCAGGGTAAATGGGATCATTCCAGGCTGGGTTTTATTGCCCCAAAATACATCTTTAAGATTCAGCCACAATTGAGAAGATTCGCTCTTGATGAACATCTTCCAGAGAGTTTGCTAAGAGAGTAAGAGATCACATTCTCTGCATCTGTCTTACTAGACGGGAGTGCTTAGGGTGTCTCCAAGTTGGGGTCTTACAGGCCTTGGTACAAGCCTTCTTGGGGTTACATCTGTCTCACTTTCTGACTGCTGAGACACAATACTCCACATCCACAGCTGGAAAGAGAAAAGGTTTATTTTGGCTCTGATTGTACAAGTTTCAGGCCATAGTGAGTCGGCTGCAAAGCAGGACAGTTTAGCATGGCACAGGGCGGGTCAGAGGAGAAACAAGCCTTGGCAGGGCAGGAGGAGGAGGAGAGGGATCAAGGAGGAGGAGAGACACTCTTCCAGGCCACGCCCTCAGGGAGTCACCTCCTCCAACCAGCCTTCCCCCCAGCAAGACACTTGGCTCCTGGACTGAGGCATTGATGAGCATCGCACCTGATCCAGTGATCAAGTGTGTGGAGAGTCTCTGATAACCTGGTTTCCGAGAGAACCCGAGGGGTCATCGGATTCCTCAGCCAGCAAAAGTGTAGTGGTTCTCACTGGAGTTGGAAACTATTTCTCAGAATTACACTGAGTGTTTTTATTTGTTCTTGTCCATTCGGATTTCCTCTTTTTCGAAGTATCTGTTACAGTTTCCATTTTTGCACTGTTCTGCCTTTTCTCATTAATTTATATACTATTTATTTACTTTGGCTTTGTCCTCTTATTTTGCATTGCAGAACACACAGTAAACATTGCACACGTATTTTCCCACATGCCTACTTTCTCAGTGGCTCTCACACTATTAGGCTCCAGCTACTTATTAAGTGTCTCATGTTCTAACAATAACAGGTTTTTAAAAAATAATACTCCTTCTCTGAAAGAAGAAATATTTTTGTCCTTAGCCTTTATCTCTTACTGTGGGAAGTGTGACCCTGTTGGGAACTGCACAGCTTCCTAAATCCTGACATCAGATTAGATTCAGACATCCTGGCTTCTTGTTCCAAACTGAGTTCCACCAGTGCCCTTCCCCACCGTGATTATGGAAAATTGAGCTGAGGAAAAGTGGACATCAAAGGAAGCAGTGTAGTGTGAGTTGAAACCAGCCACTAATTTGGGGGAGCAGGTCCGTGGATGGTGCCCAGCACATGCCAGGGGTGGCTGTGTTTTCCTCAAGAAAGAACCAATTGTGCAATACTGCAGGAGCTCACCAGGGGACCCCAGGGCACTGTGGCACCCACTTTGGGAACTGGAAGTTTACACTAGTTTTCAGAAGGTTCAGGGACAGACCAGGAGGCCATGAGGGTCGTCAATTCTCCCCTGAGCTTCCCTCCCACCTTTCCTAGTCACCTCATCCCCAGAAGTCAGCTTAGCTTCTCACTGTACTTGGCCAGTGGCCACAGGGCATGAGGGACTGCTTACCGCCAGTCTGCCTGGGTCCCGGGGAGGCTTGGATGGCAGCTGCCCTCCAGGAGGAAGCCTCCCTGGGCCTGGCCTGAGCCGGCCCTGCCTGTCTCCCTGACAACGGCCCCAGGATATGAGGCATGGCGGGCGGAGTGAGCCTTGGAAGGACAGCAGGCAGCTAAGTGCACAGGACCTTCGCTGTGGGCAGTCGCCAGCACCATCTAACTCCCCTGTGTGCCAGGCGCTGTCATAACCGCTTTATAAGAATTTGGTCCTTAATTTGCCACAACCCTGAAAATCCAGTCTAACTCTAACACAGACACACACACGCACACACACCGCTGGTGACTGAACCCGGGGCTTTCATGCTGAACTGCATCCCTGGCGCTTTTTATTTGATTCTGATTTTGATTTTGCTAAATCACTGAGTTGCCAGCTCAGGCTCAAATTCCTGGTGCCCCTGCCTCACCCTCCCCGAACACTGAGATTAGCCCTACCCTGCCATGCCCAGCCAGTATTATCCCATCTTACAGATGGAGGACAGAGGCACGGGGAAGTTCAGTGTTTTCCTATAGTTCGTAGAGCTAGGGAAGCAATGGAGGTGCGATCTGAACCCAGCCTGTCTGTGTCCTTCCATGCCTGGGCCTTCTTTACCGATTGGGAAACCTGACTTCTGACTCCTTCCAATGCTTCCTAGTAGCTGCACACCGAAGGGGAGGCAGAGAAACTGAGATTTCGTCTCTTCCGCTGAGAGACAGGCACATTCACTACCTTCTGGGGCCGCTGGAAGGAATACAGAAGACAAGACGGGCCTGTAAAGAATCTCGGATTACACAGCATTGGAGATGGAATCTGTTCTGCTTTCTCTGGTTTCTGACTGCCCTCTTCCCAGCACTCCCTCTGCAAGGTGTATCGGAGTCCAGCAGGGGGCAGCACTGGACCGTAGAAAAAATCTCTCCCACGGATCAGATCTGTTTCTTGCCCTTTTAAGCAGAACATTTAAGGTAGTTTTGCTGAACAACTAGGAGCAAAATCACATGTTGTCAGGTGAAGTCAAGGGTAAGTCAAGGATGCAGAGCTAGAACTTTCTCTAGCGTTGGGAAGAACTCTGTTCAAAAAAGCCAGCGGTTCTCCAGAGCACCCTGACTGGGCGCTGCTGCGGTTCATGCCCTGGCTGGTCTTTACTGCAGGCTGCTGCCCACCTGAGCCGCCAGCATGGTCACTGCCCAGACCTGGCCCTGCAGGGATCCCTTCACTCTGTCACACCTGCACAAGGCCACGAGGCCAGCCCAGCACCTGAGTGGCCCCAGAGGAACTATGACACCGGACAGTCCATGCCTTCTCTGTCCTCAAGGGAGGCTGATAGAGCCTCCTCTACAAGGCTCACTGATACCTTTTCATCTGATACAAAAGGCTCAGCCTTTACACCTGCTGAGTATCAGAGATCATTTTTATCATTGAGTGTGAAGGGCATAGATCACTGGCCGTGATATTACTGGGAAGATGCAGTTAATCTGCATGAAAGGATGTAGATATCATAGGGAGCCGTTGGGCACCAGGAGGGGTGCAAAGAACTTGCTGGCGAATCCCAATGGTGCTTCCAGCTTCCTGGGTGGACAGTGCCCCGTGCCCTGACCCTCTCTTCCCAGGAGCCCAAGCAATTTGTCCATGGGCTCCATCAGCATGTTGCTCACCTGGCCAGTGGTACACGTCCATCCACAGCAGGGTCTGGCGAATGTGGTAAGTGCACGATTCGACCCCACAGCAAGAACTCCTCCGTCTGCCACAGGCGCTGCCTTGGCCTTCAAAACCCACCTTCCCTGCTCCCTGCTGCTTTTCAGTACCATTCCTGCTTCTCCTTCCTCCACAGAAGGGGAAGAGAGACTGAGACAGCGCTAGTCACAAACCCAGCCCGCTAAGGACCACCCACCCATTGCTCATAGCTTAAAGATGTCTTCCTTCCTGGCATTTCCAATAACCCCCTACACATGCATGCATACATGCATACACACATGTGCACACACACCATTCTCTCTCTGCCCACCTTGATCTGGGTTGTGACAAACCAGCTCCTGTGTTGGCAGTGTAGACATTGCTCCACTCCATTCTCACAGCTTTGGATGTTAAAATTACACTTCTACACGGGAGGAGCTGCAGGGTTCGGGGTCTCTGATTGACACAAAGTGGCTATTCTGAAGCAGTTGAACTTGTGGATTTCTTCATACCTCAGTAGGATTCTGCTGGTCACACAGTAAATCCCCTGCTTGTGATACAGTGTTCTCATTTTCACTCTCTTCCTCTAACATTTCTTGCAGGCCATCTTGGTGTGGTCATTTGGGGGACATGGGTTCCTCTCCATGCATTGAGAAGACTTGGCTTCCTTGGCTAGCCATCTAAAACCATTTGACTTCCTGTCTAGCATTTCCAAAGTTTTAGGATCCATACCGCCCCCCCCCCCCCAGTCAACAAGCTCTGTGAAAACTAAAATTCTTCCTCCTGGTCTGATGGTAAAGCTTCAGTGCTGAGATAGATGCACGGCTCACAGGAGCTTGCTAAGCATTGACCAATGAATCAGTATTTCATTAGCTCTATAGCAGCATCACTGAGGGGAAATCAGGCTGATTGTTCTTGTGAAGAGGCCAGGCCGGGGCAATGAGCCCCGCGTGCTCGTGTTCCTTGTGCTGAACCTGCTCTCCCACACCTGCCCCTGTTAGCTCTGCCCCCAAGACCATATGATGGGTTGGCATTGCCCAAATGTGGACTACCCAGTAGATGGCTACCTTCTCAAGAAGGGGCCACTTCCTTACTGCTCAGTTTTATCTCTGGGACCTCGGGAACCGTCAGTACTCAGGAAACGCCTAACAAATTGAAATTTTGTTAAATGGATACAGCCTGTGGGTTTTAGTTCTGACTCTATCTTTTCCCCAGATTTTTAGACAGAATTCTAGATACCGTTTCCATCATGCAGTTAAACTTGTGTCTGGGGACTATAGTCCCCTCGAGTGCGAAGGGCAAGCTGAAGCCCTGAGCAGTTGCAGTCGCTTTGATGACAACAGGTAGTGACTCCAGAACCGGGGAGTGGGGGGAAACATTGCAGAATTAAAATTAATAAAATATTTGATCAACTGTTTTCGGAGCATACTGTTGCATGGATTCTGATATTTGCTAAATGTGGTGCTTGTAAACATTTCATTGCATTTGATGGTGATTTATGGCTTCGATGTTTCTCAGGAATCTTGAGTTTGAGCAGTAAATGCTGGGGAATCTCAGCCAACCCTAGACTTAGTGAATTGTTAAAGCCAAGTTGATATGAAAGCAAAATCATAAAAATCCTTTCAAAATTGTTGGTGGTAGAAAAACTGTTGAATGGCATTAATGAATATATTTTAACTGTACACTTAGTGTGGAATAAAACCCTTTAAAGATGAGGATATTATAATGTACACATACCTCTCATGATCCTACAGAATTCTGATGAAATACACAATACTTCTCTGGGTCTTTCTAAAATGAGAAATACTTATTTCCCACTCAATATATGTGTAGATTATTTTCTCCTGAAATATCATTTATAGTAATCAGACATCTTAGATGGATCCATGTAAAATAATCTGGACTTTTGCTGATTTTGCCCATTGAAAGTCTTCTGTTTTCTAATCTAACTTTTCTATCTTCTTTCAGGAATCCTATTCACAATGTTGGTATTTGGACCAGCCTGTGGATTTATTCTGGGCTCTTTCTGTACCAAAATCTATGTGGATGCAGTCTTCATCGACACAAGTAAGGAACAGACATCAATGCCTACCCATTACTTATAAACATTTCCTGTCTCATAAAGCAAGCTTCTGCACATTGGATTCTAAGATGTACTAAGCAAGAGTCTTGTGTCACCTTCCCATCCCTGTGACAAATATGTGTGAAAACCAGCTGAAGTTGAAGAGCTGGGCCCGGTGGTGCATGCCTGTACTCCCAGTTCTCTAGGAAAGGGCTGAGATTGGATCACAAGTTCCAGGGTGAGCCTGGGCAACTTAGAGACTTAGCAAGACCCTCTCTCAATAAAAAAGAAAGAAAATGTGTGTTTCAGCTCACCATTTGAGGTTTCAGTCCACAGCTAGTCAACCTGCTGCCTCCAGGCCTGTGACAACACAGCAGTTCCTAGTAGGAGCAGGAGAACGTGCAGTGAAGCAAAGCTGCTATGGAAGCCAGGGACAGAAAAGATGAAGGTCGCAGGGTTGCTATCGCCGCTTTGTGGCCACGCCTCCAGTGACATCATTTCCTTCTCATAGTCCACACCTCCAAAAGTCATACACCACCTTCTAAGGGTGCCCCAGATTGGGGACCATGCCTTGAGCACATGGACCTTTAAAGAACATTTAAGATCCAAACTCTAAGAAGCCCTGATGCTTCTGCCTCTGTAGCTGGTGACCCACTGAAAGATGACGAGAAAGAACATGAGTGCTGGTTTCAGGGCCGGCACACAGTTCCAGGTTCTGCCCACTTCTGTCTAGATGTCGGTAACCCCAGTACTTGATTTTACTCCTCCAATCTCTTTTCCCGTCTGTAAACCTAGGATAACAATAATCATATCAGCCTCCGAGTTATGTTTCAGAATTAAGTCAGGAGATAGATGGGCAAAGTTGGCCCATTAAACATCTATGAAAACCCTACTTTCCAAACCAAAAGTTGAACCATGTATTCTAGAAATGTGAAATTGGGATCAGTGAGAAAAATCATTTGAAAATCCTCTCTATAAATCATTGTCTTCATATCCCATTCACAGCTATCTCAAGCAGAACCTGTGCCTTAGCAGGAAGAATGTGTATTTGTGGGTTACCGTGGGATCCACAGTCTGATTCTAGGATTGCACAGCATGCTAGTCAGGCAGGCAAGACTGTGCGATGGTGAAAAGCATCCCCAAGTCTGAGTAATGTGAAACAACCCAATTCGACATCTTGGTCACGGTACCTATCTGACACACACGGGGTGCTGGGGAGCATTGGGTGTGGCCCAGGCTCATACATGCTTCTTCCAACCTCAGCTTGTGCAGATGCCGTGCCATGAAGCAGATCTATGACCAGATCTTGCACCCTTAAAACTTGTGCCCAGAAATGACACACATTGTTTTTACTCAGGTTGCCTCGCCAAAGCGAGTGCATGAGGTATCACTTTTCTTGAGCTGTGTAACAAGTGACCCCAAGCTGAAGCAGTCAAAATAGCAGAGCGTGTGTTGTCTCATAGCTGGCTCTGTGGGTCTAGAGTCCTGGAGCAGCTTAGGGTTCTGGATCGAGTCTTTTATGAGACCACAGGCACGCAGTCCGGCTCTGCAGTCAGCTGAAGACCAAGAGGAACAGGATCCACTTGCAAGTTGATGGCTGTGGTATTGGCAGGTGTCCTCTGGGGAGCTTTATCAACCAGGCTCCCTGCAGCAAACAGCTCAGGCAAGGCTGGGAGAAGGCCCCTGAGATAGACACATTCAGTCTTTTTATAAGCTCCTCAGAAAAGACCTAATTACATCTTCTGAATGCAGTTCGCTAAAATATCAGGCCCTTGTTCAGATCCCCTGTCAAGGAAAGGGATCGTAACACTGGTTCTTTTTGTATTTGTGTGTGTGGCACTGGATTTTGAAGCCAAGGCTTCTGCACTGACCTTCATCCCTAGCCCTTTTTTAATTATTTTGAGACAAGTCTCACTAAGTCACTAAGTTGTCCAGGCAGGGCTTGAATTTATGTTCCTCCTGCCTCAGCCTTCCAGAGTTCTGGGATTCTAGGCATGCGCAACTCCCCTCAGTTTTATACGTGAACTTGACTGTGTACCCGGGGCAAGGGTCTTCGGGGACTATCTGAAACTGCCTGCTGCAGATGGTCACAGTGCTACTGCTGTGCACCTCAAAGAAAACACTGTATTTCTGTATAGTTTAGCAAGTAGCAACGCCACATTTCCTTTCTTTCCAAAAATAGACGGTAGGAAACCATTCTAGCTTCTTCTCACGCTGATCTAGTCTCAGGATCAATAAGAACGCTCAGTCCCCAGGTCCCCAATCCATCATCTCTCGACAGTGCTAGATTTGCTAATTCACCCCAAAGAAATAATGTGGTTTTAAATCCAATCAAGTCGCTGTGTGATTCACTCCATTAATCCCACTGATATATTTACTTGTAGCTAATGATGTTACAATTCTCCAAGTGGAAAATAAAATCAGAGCGGCCTTCTGTATCTATTCTGGTAGAGTGGTGGGTCTGTCCAGGAGGTGGTGGGACGGCGTTTTCCAGCCACTGGCCCTGTGAGCCCCCGCCGGGGAGCAGAGCGTGCTGGAGAAGGGAGTTGGCTGCCGTGTTGCTTATGTGGATGGAAACCTCAGCTTCACGCTGCACCAGAGGCCACTCAGGACAAGGCGGGTGAGGGGGATGAAGAAGGGCGCGTCCCCCCGTGCAGTGGAGAAGCCACCCCAAAGAAGAAGGGAAGAGGCAGGGCATGAACTGTCCCCTCAGCAAGTCCCTGTTGCCCTTTGAACCACGTCCGGGAGTGGCCAAAATCTCTGAACCAGAGAGAACCTTAGGCTCAATCTCTTCCAACTCTTTTATTTGCCAGTGAGGAAACTGAGTCCCAGAAAGGGAAGGGAAATGCCAGTGCGAGGGATGGGAGGGTACAAAGCCCAGGTCCTCAGAGCTACACATATGCTGCTCAGTATCCCTGAGCCCCGAAGTGGCCGCACCTGAGGTGGCAGTTTGGAGCCTCCCTGCATGTAGACAGATGGGTGCGCTTCCGGTCTGCCCAGGCATCTGGATGTTGGCAGCCTTCCCACACCCAAGTAGGCAGCAGACGTGCTGGTCTGTTTCCAGGGAGGGCAGGATGCCTGCTCAGGCAGTTTGCTCCTTACTGATCTGCCTTGGGGTTGATCTGTTGGTTACCAGCAGAGGGCAGAAGAGTATCATCTATTTTATTCAGCTACAGAATGCTGTGGTTTCCGCCACTTGTTGATTCTAGGCTGTGGCTCATAATTGTTATCTCTGAGAGTACTTTGAGGAAGCAACGGTCTATTCATTAGGATCCGCTTCATGGACCCAACACAGAGCCTCCTTCAGGGGTGGCCGCAAGAGGGATGCCACCGGAAGCTGGAATGTCGGGGGCTGGGTAGATGCCACGTTTCTGAAATCCCAGCTGAAAGCGCAGGAGCCAGAGAGGAAAATCTGTGGGAAGGCCACAGAGAGGGACCATTGTAGGCCTTTGCAATGTGGCAGGTGGAAGAAAGAACGTTGTTCCTGCCTTGAGGAAAGATGACGCTGAAGCAGCAGCCAGGAAGAAAGCGTGCCTACAGCCTGTGGGCAGGAGCGCTGGAGGTGCAGGCAGAGATACGGCCCAAGGGGCAGCTGTGTGGGAGGGAGCTTGCCCGCACTCGCCTGTCTGTGCTCACACAGGGCTGCTGCTGCCTCCGCGTCCCACCTGTGTCTGGTCCTGTGTAGCTCCCTCTGCTCCTTGTGAGGAGAGCAGAGCCCTCTCTGAGAGCTGAGAAAGATAGGATGGAGCCTCCAGAATTTCTTCTTCAGAGAGTCTTTGTTTGTTTGTTTTTGAGACAGGCCCTCGCTTTGTAGTTCAGCCTGGCCCTGAGCTCAGCCTCAAACTCACATCACAGCAATCCTCCTGCTTCTGCCTCCCGAGTGCTGGGATTACAGGTGTGAGCCACCATGCCCGGCACTGTGGTATGTGGTACTGGTTGCTACTGGGCCTGAGTCTTCACGCCCAGTATTGTATGTGGTTACCGGGGATCGAACCCGGGCCCTTGCGCTTGCAAAACAGGTGCCAGAACCACTGAGCTAACTCCCCGACCCCATTCTTCAGAGAGTCTTTAGGCAGCTGACACTCAGACCAGAGCCAAACCTTAAGAAAACAGATGTAGTGGTAGTGTACACCTGATTGCAGCCCTAACCCATGCAGGTAGTAGAGGGAGAAGAGTGGAAGCAGCACAGACTAAGCTGATCACAGATTAAAGCTGTAGCAGTCTCCTGGGCCCTGAGAGCCTCGCTGTGCGATGCAGGATCAGCTCTCGGTGAGGCCCTATCTCATAGAGACCAAGGCTTCAGATGTTAGAAGCAGACATCTGGAAATCTCAGCTGCACCCCTTACCAGCTCTGTGGTCCTGGGATGTTATTCCTCATGGATCTGTGTCCAGATGACGTAGTTAATCTTTCAAAGCACTGAAGACAGTGCCTGGTGGACACCAGGCACATAATAGATGGTGGGTATGATAAGGAGTCAGAGAGGGGAATTAATTTGCGCAGCTGGTAAGGGAAGGAGCAAGGACTCAACCCCAGCACTATCTGACCTTGAATCGTCTCTCTTGGCTGGGCCCTGTAGCCTGCAGTTAGCCAGCAAGCTGCCCACTTGGTATGCGGAGACCTTGCTGCAGTGGCCTCACTCAGCCACATGTCCACGTAGGCTGGCCCTGGGCCTCACAGCGGCTGGCCCTGCTGGCAGCAGCGTGGTATTTGCCACTGGACTGAGATGGGGCCGTCTGCTTGCTTCCTGGAAAGGCTCAGCAAGCTGAGCGCCTCCTGCTCCACATTCAGAGGACTCAAGCTGCTGTCCTGTCCTTCCAGGGCGGACAATCAGCCCATCGGCCGGGATCCTGGATGGATTTTCCACGGCCCTCTTCACTCAGCCCCGCACTGTCTCCAGTCTTTAATTAGGTTTGTAACTTAATGATGCTCTTGGAGTTGTTGAGTCCCATAGCAAAACCTGGATAAAATAGGTTACACAAATAGGTAAATGAACTAAAAAAACCAAAAAACAAAAATTGCCCAGAGAGCCATCATAGCTCTTACTCACTAGAATGACCCAGGAAAATGAAGTAAATGTCCCCAATTTGGTTTGACCTGCTCTTCTCACCGTCCCAGGTATCCTCCCAGATGGATTGGCTGATAGGTTTTAAACTAGTTTATTGCTCTTCCTGGTAATTTTTCTTCTGACCTGGGAAGGAATAGGAAGCTCAATGAGTCCCAGCTGCCTTCTGCAGAGGAAGCAAACATGTCTGCAGCTTGGCTCAGCTGACTCAACACAACTAGCAAACTGCGGAGACGGACCCAAAGTCACGTGCTTGTGTGGGAAGGTTGCGAGAATGGATCCAGCACAAAAGATGTCTCCTGTGGCCATCAGCACCCCGTGAGACAGGCCCCACTTGGTCTCCTGGCTGACAGCCAGCACAGCATGGTGCCCTGGCGGGCCCCTCCCCCTTTCCGCCCTAGTTCCATCATCCTCCTCAAACTCCCTCCCCCATGGTGCCTGGAAGGACCAAGGGGTAGACAAGTGGCTGGAGGAGCTTCATGTTCCCCGCAGAGGCCCCGGAGAGTGTCATGCCTCTGCCCGGCGGTCCTCTCAGCCAGAGACCTGGACCCACTGTGTTTGGAGTCCATCCTCATCCATGTGCCCGGTTTCATTGTCACTTTGATGCATCTGAGTGAATGAGACAGATTGGTGCTCTTCATTTTTGTTCTGTCATCCTACAGACACAGCAGCATTCATCGAAAGGCTGAAACTCTTTAAGTCAAAATAGATTAAAAGAAAAAGGGAAATTTCAAGCCTTCTCTGTCTCTAAAGCAATACTTTCACCATTCCAACCACTTCTGGGACCACTGCAGGAATCTGTTTTTCCTAAGCTTTTTTTAGTAGTCAGGGTAGGATGCATCATGCTGTAGTAATAAACACCCCCAAATCCTCGATGCCTTAGCATATAAAAGGGTTATTTCTTGTTCACATTGTATATCCAGTGTGTGCTTGTGGGGTGATTTTGGTCCCTGTGTAACCTGTCGGGAGCATCTGAAAGGAAAGAAACTGGGACTCACACAGCAGCTCATAGGTAACTCACGAAGAAGTGACACGCGTCCTCTCTGCTCACATTTCATGGACCAAACTCAGGCACATGGCCACATTCCCCAAAGTGAGGAAGGAAAAGTCCTCTTTATCCCCAGAAAAAGAGAGAACTTGAATGCTGACACGGGTGACCTCTACCACACCATCCTGCGACAGCCCACGTGGAGAACACTCCCCTAGGTCAGTCTTTCCAGAACATTCACAGTTGCCAGCCAAGTGGAGGGAGATTTTTCGCTGTGACTAGACAGCGTCTCATGAAAATACTATTTCTCGTAGAGAAGGATCAAGAAGTTTCTCAGACTAGCCTGGCCACTCTGAGGCAGCACCCTGCTGTGCTGAACTTACTCATCTGCGTGTTATTTCGCTCCCAGCCACTCCGCTCAGGATGGTGGAAATGGAGGAAAAGATCGATACTCCCCCAGTAGCCAACTCTGGCTCTCCTGGACCTTCAGAATCCTGTCCTGGCTCCCCTCCCGCAGGGCCCCTTGCCCGGTCCTGCTCCCCCGTCAGGTGCCCTTGGCTCTTCCCTGGCTCTGGGCATCAGCTTCCCATCCACTCATGCGTGCCTTTGAGGAGCAAGCTGACACATTTACACCAGCAGCGCCTGCCTTCCCAGCACACCCCTCTCCCTGGATGTTTACTCTCACATACGGCAGAGTTGCTAACTGCCTGTGACTTTCTCCAAGGTACTAATTTTGTTCCTCCCAACAACCGCTAGGATTTCTCTTCCCTTGCTCGCTCACATCTGCCAGCTCTCCCGCCCCTGGGTGGAGTTGTAGACAATGGCAGGAAGCAGAGCTGCCTGCTGCTGGCTTTTGTTTCTATTCACTGCTGGGCAGCAGGTAAGGAGATACACTAAGAGAAGAGTGCAGACATTCTTAGGCAGCTACCTCCTTTTCTTATCCCTCCTGTGCATAAAGAAGCTCTCAGGATCATCTTGTGTTTCCCATGCCAGACCCTATGTAAAACTTAGTGCACTGAAATTCCTGTTGATATTTGTAAAATCGTGAAAGTAACAAGAGCTTTCACATATGAAGAGCCTACTGTGTGTCCAGGGATTCTTGCACATTATCTGTGCTCACAGCTGCTCAAAAGGGTTGTCATCTTTATTTAGCAAATAATGACACAAGGGCTCAGAGTGTGGTGAGGCTGCTAAATGGCGCAGCTGGAATTCTGCCTCCAGCCCTGAGGTTTACACACACCCTTTCTAGCATCCAGCTACACAAATGCATCTGGTCTTTCCTACTACCTTGGTTAATGCTTATGTCAGGGTCTCCAGGGCGGAGATCAGTGCTCCAGAGCCAACCTGCCACCTATCAGAAGAGCTGCTTGTCTCAGGTCCATTGCAAAGTGCAAATCCACCATGACCCAGGGTGTGCGGGGAGCACAGCAGATCCAGAGGACGCAGAGCTACAGTTCATTCGTAGTGTAGGCCAAGGGTGTAGGTACCCATGTTCCCCCTGAAATTCTGTGAACTTGACCAACGAATGGTGACTCTGTTTTCTCATTTATGCAAAATACTTTGTAGTGCTGTAAGGACCATAGGCTGGATCAGCTAAGAATGTGCTCTGCATATTGCCTGGAACAGGGGAGCCCTCCATAAATGATGGTGGCATTATCATTAATGTGAGCTAAAGAGTCTCCAAGGACAGCATTTTACAAGCAGAGACGCATCCATCTGGTGTCTGCGGTCATCTCTTCCCAGAGCTGCTCATCCATCTGGTCCAGGCTGCCATGCTGTTGGTCTTGACTCGCGCTAGTTCCCCAGTGTCCCGGAATCTCCTTCTAGGCTCCAGGAGTATCGTGTATTATCAGAAACATTTCAGAGCAGCTCATCTGGGAGAGCTGCCTTACAGGGGAGCGGGCTAGACAGAGAAGGGATCAGAGCAAGGAGCAAGCTGTCAGTTGTGTCCCCAGAATGACAGCAAGTAAGTCAAAGAAGTAAGAGTACAAGCCAGCAAACCACGTGCCCAGGGCCTTTAAGCTCGTGTTCGGCTGCAACACGTTGTGAAAGAAAGTGGATGCCAAACCACAGACCACCAGGAAGGTGTGAACTAGCTTGAAAATAGAGGTCTATAATCATAATAACAAGCGACCTCCACTGAGGGCTGGAGCACAAGGCGGGCGTTCATCTAAGCATTAGGACTGGGGCTGCCACGTGGTCTTCCCCTGGCTCTGTCAGGTAAACACTATCCTTGTTCGTGCCACCCAGGTCATAAGCCAAGACATCAGTAGCTCCAAACACTGACCCACCAGCCCACAGAGAGAAGGGACAGGATTTCAACCCAGGTGCCAGGGGGTTTATTGGGGCCAGCTTCGTGTTCTCCGCCTCTGTTCTAGACCTGTCCTTTTAAACGTCGAACCTGATTTAAGGCAGAGAGGGGTGTTGAATGTGATTTCAGATTAGCTTCCTTGGGGGAGATGAGTGTGAGTATCTGTGGTTTTAAAAAAAAAAAAACACACATTCTAAGCCAGCCAATTCCAGCCAAAATTCTGAGGCTGTCTGGCTTCAAACTGCTTTTGTTAAGACTGATAGACACCGAGGTTAGGCAGGAAAGTTAAAGCAGGAACATGATCGGTCTCCGGCATTGGGAGAAACAGGAGCGCTGATGTAGAACAGTCAGATTTCCTGGCCCGACAGCCAGTCTCCCTCCCCAGCGCCTTCCTGGAGCCCGTGCATTCTCCAGGCAGCAGATCCAAGTCCTTGCCAAGTCCCCACAGCCCACCTGTCCCCGTCCCCATCCCATCACACTGAGCTGTGCTCTTTCCCTCCACAGGTAACCTGGACATCACGCCCGACGACCCCCGCTGGATCGGAGCCTGGTGGGGCGGCTTTCTGCTCTGCGGTGCCTTACTCTTCTTCTCCTCCCTCTTGATGTTTGGGTTCCCTCAGTCCCTGCCTCCACACGCAGACCCCGCCATGGAGAGCGAGCAGGCCATGCTCCCCGAGAGAGAATACGAGAGGTCCAAGCCCAGCAATGGCGTCCTGCGGCACCCGCTGGAGCCGGACAGCAGTGCCTCCTGCTTCCAGCAGCTGAGAGGTAAAGGCTACTTGTCCGCTGGTGGTCAGAAAAACGGGGCATCAGCATGGGTGCTGGTCAAGGAAGGAAGCGCTCGGGGCCAGGGGCAAGAGGACTTGAGTTGAGACAGAAGAGTGTTTTGTAAGATGGGTCCCCACCAGCACTGAGCTTAACCTGCGACCAGACTTGCTTAAAAAGAATATGTAGCCCACTTTTCTTGACAAGCTCTAGTGGTTTATGTAGGACCTAATATGTGATAAGTGTAAATGTCTGTAGATAGGACAACACGGAAACTGTCCCTTCAAGGAGAGGAAGATGACAGCATAGTTGAATGTGGCTGCTGCTCAGACCCAGCTGCCCCTGGAGAGCCATATGAGGTGCAAGGACTCTGGACATTAGGAGAGAGCAGGTTGCTGCAGGCAGGAGCAAGATTTGGGGACCCCAAGGCTGGGGACATTGGGGCAGAGCGAAGGGGCTGGCCGGGCACCTCTCTGTGGGCACTGAGCACTCTCGAGAGAGCTTCTAGCCCTGCCAACATAGCCTTCCAGATGCGCTGTGGGTCTCCTGACACCAGCAGTTTCTTTCTGAGCGGGGACCCAGACACAGTGAGAGCCCAGATGGCCGCCTTTCTCTGCAGGCTCAGCCTCTCCCCCTTCTCCCCACGTCATTTCCACACATGTAAAATTGTCACACTTCTGCCCTGACAACAGGGTCCTGGGAGCAAAAGCTCTGCCAGCCGAAGGCTGGTAATTGTGCCTGTGAGCTGGTGAGGACTTGAAAGAACTGGTGCTGTTTCTGAAAAGACACTAATTTAGTAAGCCAGTGTCATGCCTGCCCCGTGCTCCTCACTGGCTTCTACCAAGGCTGTGATTCGGGATTGTCCTTGGAGTCCCAGAATGCCTCGGGAGGTGAGAAAGCCACGTCTTGCATAAGTGTGTGCGTAAGAAAAGAGGACCCCCATACTGGGTCACTTCTGGGAGCCCCAGCCAGCTGGAAAGAGAGGTCTGCTGCTCCCCTACGGATCCGATCCGAGGAGCCACTGGGATAGATCAAGATGGCATGAGACAGGCTTGGCAGAGGGCACGCTGGCACTGGGTGACAGTGATGGCAGCCTTTCCAGACTTCTGGACTGACAGCCCTACCTTAGAAGAGGCACACAGAAATCGCTTATTATCTCCGGGCAGGCGCAGTTGAAAAAGATCCAATTAGGCTATCACAGCACTCACCTGACTGACCAATGTAGGACCACCCCGCATGCCAGCTAGGACAGCCCCAGGGGAGGAACCACAGCGCGGACTCCCTAGAGAATGGCAGGGGAGGCCACTGTCCCCAGATGGTGGCAGAGTCAGAGGCAGGGCTGCCACAGATTCCAGACGCTTGGGTTTTCGTCCAGCTGCTCACTTGTTCGTTTGTCCCTTTTGATCAGGATTTACTGGGACCTCCCCAGAGGCTGAGGACATAGCTGTGACCCAGTGGCTTGTACTTTGGAGCTTCTTCTTTAGTAGGGGAGGATGAGGGCCAATGAATGCCAGTGTAAGCACTGAAGGACCTGTGCGTGAGCTGGCAAGGGCACAGTTGGGTAGGCGGGCCTGGAACTCACCGATTCCCTGTACACACTACACTTCTATGATGAGTGATTCTGCACTTTGCATTAACAGCTCTCATAGGTAGTCGGTCCACTGATGGGCTAGACTTGTCCCAACAGGAGAGGGGGCTGCCTCACCAGAGGGTCCCCGGAGCCAGGGCTAATCAACAAATCCTATACATACCAGTGTGTGGAAAGGGGCCACATGCTTCTATCCTTCACTTTCCCCCATCACACGAGTGCTTTTGCCACATGACATTCTCTCCAGAAGTGCCACGCAGTGCTACCTTGTGTTCCCAAAACAACTGCATCTAATTTGCATCCCACAGCATACTGTGCATTTACAGTACAAATCGGCATCAGCGTTACACATCAGAGCAATTGACATGGCTCTCAAAATCTGTATGTCACTATTTCTCATGCATATCGCTTGAGCTTGCAGAAGAGTTTCCCTTCCTGCCATCAGTCCATGTCGCTGTCACGCTTCGCAGGCCCCAGGGTAGAGCAGTCAAGAGTATCTCCCAGCCTGCCCAGAGCTCAGTTCCAGCCATGTGGGTTCAAATCCAGCTGTGTATCCACTCACATGAACATAGGGGCGCTGGTTTAAACTTGAAGCAGATGCATGAGGGTAGAATTAGTGCTTATTCCTCTTTATAGTGACTGCACCATTCACTGTGGACGTTTGCATCTGTGTCACTTCCCCTGTTCAACAGGCTTGAGAGTCTATTTTCAGTACAGTCAGCCATCAGTTAAGTTTAGAACCCTTAAAAGAGTTGTTCTGGAACAAATGGGGAGTCCCCAGCTTGTAGTGATCATCACACAGGCATTTTACAAAGCAGGGATCAGAGATACAAGTGCCTGAGTTTATTGAACTCCAGCATCTCCCTTCGGTGGGATCCCGCCCGCCAGGCAGCTGTTCTGCATCCAGCTGTATAACTTCCCCCAGCCCTGGCAGGGGGCCCCCTGATCTCACACTGGGATGACAGCTCTCAGGATCCACTTCAACCCCATCCCATCCTCTGTGTCTAGCACTGCCCTGTCCCCACCTGTCTTTCAGGGGTCTCATGTTATCCAGGAGCACTGTGCCCTCCTAAATCAATGAGATACTCGGTGTTTGCACAATGCTTAGGGAGTGTGATAGACAAACACAATATACTCAGTTTCTAGTACACTGAATCCTATGCCCATAGTTTTACATTTCCTTGTCTGTCACCCCTGATGTCACTTGCCCTAGGAAACGGGGCAGGATCTGAGTTCCCTCTGCAGTGTGTACCTGTCTATTCCTGCTCCCTCTAGCTCCCTGCAGTCCACGGAACATGTTGGGAACATGCTGTCATGTCTCCCTGGAATCTCCTCCTCCCCCGGGGCTCCTCCCTAGGAAACCCCCTAGACCTTCTCTGTATACATGCCTCTGTGTCCCCATAGATTAGCTAGGTTCCTGTCCTCTACTTGGCCCTGCAAAACCCTGTTGCTGCAGTACAAGGTTGGTCTCTCTGCCTCCCTTCGTCTACTTGGAGGAGACTGTGGGTTCTGCGAGGGCAAAGCTGTCACTTATTGCTTCATTTCTGGAGTGCAACACAGTATCTGATGACAGCAGTAGAATGAATATTGTAACAAATGAACACTGTTGCCAGCACCCGTGCACGAGCACTTGCTACACACACACACACACACACCGGCCATTGGTAGTCATCTGTGCATTATCATATTGAATCCCTGAGTGCTGTGAAGCATTGGTACCATTGAACAAGTCAAGAAATTGAGACTTAGAGATGGAAAAACATCTGAGCCCCGGCACAGGCTGAGTGGCTGTCTCCTCAGCCACGACCCTGCAGTCCTCTTCCACGGTAGACTCTGCTAATGCACAGTAGCACCCCCAGGTTCTGACTGACTTTCCAGCCAAACTTACTAAACTGGCTGCTGCCTGCAAGGACACAGATGTGCCCAAGGGGCTGGGTGTCAGGGGAACCAGCTTCCTGCCTCACGGCCACTCCTGCTCTTCCAGGGAGTTTTTCAGTTGGGACGGAGGTTTAAAACCTGCAGGTAAGCCCTGCCTTATACCCCAGAGGCACAAGGCAGTCGGGCGCTGAGCGCTCTTGTCCCTAAGCCCCTCAGGGTGACTGCCAAGTTCTACCTAGTCATCTTTCCTGTCCCAGAAAAGGTAGCAGAGCCAGGAGACAGCTGAGCAGGCTGCTCCCATGGGCTGGGTTTTGAAAGGTACCACCCGAGTCTGGGAGATGATTTGCAATTTCCAGAACCTTCACACTCGCTCCCACACTGCCTGGTCAGCTCAGGGGTGGGTGTTATTGCCCATCTCTGTGCCATTGAGCAGGGCCCCAGGTCTGGGCAAGCAGAGTGGCCCCCGGCTTCCCACAGCTGGGACTGTGCCCAGCTCTCCAGACTCCTCATCCAGTGCTCTTTCTGCTGTTTGTCACAGGATCACTGGGGCCCATGTAACAGAAGCCCTCACCGTGTCTGGTCACTTCCTGCTCTATTTGCTTCTGGAATGTAGCACCCCCAGCTCCAGGGAGCCTCCTTTCTATCGCCATTGAAATATGCCTGTGCCCTCTGTACCCTCATCCCATCCCAAGCAACTGAGTTCAACTGATTTCATCCCTGAGTCTCTCTGCGCCACCCCTGGTCTGTCCTGTGCTGCAGACACCTGAGCCCCTCCACTCCCAGATCTCGGAGCACGGCTGACTGGCCCAGGGAGGCTGACTGGGGTGCTACCTACTCTCAGGTAGGGGGGCATAGAGGCAGAGCCCCTCTGACACCCCAGCTGCTTCTCACGTGACTCCAGACCCTGTACCCTCGATGCCAGCTCCCCAGCCTCCACAGCCCTCACCAGTGTCCCCTTCTCCATGGACTCTGCTCCTGCTGCCCTTGCCTTAGATTCTGCTTATCCCAGGTCCACTTCCCGTTGTGTCTGAAGGTCATTTCCTGCCCTTGTGACAGAGACACCTTCCATCTGTGGGATGTGATTCACTTCTCCATGAGCTCGGTGAGGGCCGGACTTGATCTGCTTTTGCTCAGATCCTGGCGCAGAGCAGTGCCAGTCTCTGCCATGTGCTAAGTGTGGGAAAGCAGGTTGTGGCCACACGTCTCCAAGCCCCGGGCTGACTCTTGCTTTCCTTGCAGCTCTGTCGGCGCTCCCCGAAATGCACTGTAGTAGGGAGGATCTGCTCCACCTTCCTGGCTGGCCCCATGAACACAGGTTGCTGTTAGGATTACTGAGCAGTTGCGTACAAGGCTTCATCTGTCCTTCATGAAAGCATTTCCAAGAGTGGTGCACTGAAAGCAATATTATTGAAGGAAAAGAAGGTCAAGGTTATTTTCAGTAGAGAGATCAAACACACTGAGCCCCACAGTGACCACTGCCCAGGGCATGACCAGTTCCTGGAAAGGGCAGTAGACCAGACATTTGCTTCCTGACCTTCTGGCCTATGGCTTTGCCATCTGCAGGAAGAGCCTCTCCTTGGGAACCCTTACCTCCAGCAATGCTCCCAAGAGCTCAGCCACCTCTAGTTGCCCTTGGTCACCTGCCTCCGTATCTTCCCCACTCTTTCACCAGTCTCACACAGGTGCCTTTCAACAGAGAGCCAGGTGTCCTCATGGCTGTGAAGCACATTGTGCCAATGGGAGGAGCCCAGCAGCATCCTCTAACGGGCTGTGGGTCACTCTTATTCATGTTGTTTCTGATTCTCACTGATCTCTCAGGTGGGTGCCAAAGGCCCTGGACCACAGCCTTCCTCTACCAGGTCTGATTTCATCTCCTCAGCATCTAAGGGATGCAGCGATGTGCTTCAGTCCCAAACTACTCAGTCTAAAGCCAGAATTGAAGCCCCTGTTAGCCTTGCTGCATCCTCAGAGGTCGGTTTATTCATCTTCACTCAGCAGATCCTTTTCTACTGTATAGAGCTTCCCTCTGCCTTTCCTCCTCCTGTTGTTTCTCCTTCCTTCTCACCCTTCCCTCTCTCTATTTCTTTTTTTTAAAGACAAAGCACCAGAATCCATGGCATATCTGGTCACCTTCCCCATCCCAAGTAGGGATTTTATTATTATCACAATCATCATCATCAGTATTATTTCTAAGAAAGAAGCTGCACCCTTGGTTAGCAGGAGTAGCCTGCACACTTCATTTTCAAACCAAGAGCAGCAACTCGCTTGTCACGATCACGTGCTGTGCTGACAGGTGCCATAGTTGGAGGGTCTGCTGTGCTGCTCTCACCCTGGGAACCACTGTCTGCTTCAGCTTCCTCATCTGTAAATAGGTTTAAATGATTTCATGCTCACAGATTCATTGTGAGTTGGTGCATTGATGCATTGATAAGTAGGCATATAACTAGTGAGATGGTATTTGGTACCTACACAGTGCCCTCCTGCTGTTCCCATAGCTGCCCTTCTCCCTCCTGAAGGTCCTGTAACTTTAAAAGATGTCTTGACCCTACTGGAAAGCCTTCTGAAGGCTTCTGTGGAAACCTTGCTTCTCTAGGGACTGCTCCCTGCTGCTCTCTCCAGCTGTGCGCCAGCCTGCTGGTGATAGCTCAAGGCTCCTGAAAAGGGAAAGGGTTTCCCAGTGGGTGGGATTACATAGTAAAGACACCTTCTGGACTCAGCCCCCACTTCCTGGGGTGCACCAGGAGGTGAGGGGTCAGCAGCTACACTTGTTAGCTCCTGGGACAGCCTCAGTTCCTCAGTCTATCTGCACGGCCTCATCAACTGCTGCTTCCTGAGAAAGACAGTATTCTAAGGATGTAGCTGTATATTTGAATGAAAAACCTGGAAACACTAGGAAAACCCTTGGACCAAGCTAATTTCAGAGTCCTTCTCAAAGTGGGGTTTTGGCAGGTACTAGCAGATAAACTTTTAAAAAGGAATCACCTTTTGAGAATACTATAAGCCATTCTAATAAAATCAGAACAATGATCTTGGAAATTGTGGGACATAAGAAGTTATCATTTCTAGAAGCCAAGTAGCTTCACTAAAAAAAAAAAAAAAAAAAATTCATGCAAATAAATGCATCGAGGCTTCCTTCCCCATGCCTTCAGTACAATGCTTCTTGAACTTAATGATTTTCACATCTAATTCAAGGAGAAATTAGTCATTAGAGATTAAGACAAAAGCAGCCAGACTCCTGTCTTGACAAGGAGTCCCTTCTAGAGGCAAAGAATTATCTCTGGAATAATTAAAATGCTTGCTGGAGTATAAAATATTCCATTAACTGGAGTTGCCTTTGTTGAGCAAAGATCTTTCCTGTCCCCAAACAAATAGCAACTCCACCAAGGTCAAGGGGGTACTGAGGCCTAAGGAAATGCAGGGGTTCAACTCAAATCATCATTTCTGAGCTGGAGACGACCATTTCTCACTGGAGCATCCTCAGTAGCTGTCTAACCTGTGACTGGATGCAATGGCTGGGGCGCTTGGTTGTCCAGAATCTAAAGAGATTGCACCTGACAAAGAAAGCAGGCCTTCACTGAAGGACACTAGAGGATCCTTTCCTGGAATGCCGCCCCCCCCCCCCGATGCCCTGTATTGTTGGCAGTGCTTCCTGGTCTAGCTATTTTAATCCACAAAGAGTAGTGACAGGGTAATGTGTCATGTATCTACCAAAGCATGCAATCAGCCAAGACTCTCAAGTTCATTTATTCTGAGGATGTCTTGCACTCACCTAGTGCCATGCAAACTACTCCCTCTACAATATGAAATGTGGCACTGCTAGCATGACAGACCAGTCCTTCGTCGCAGGTACATTACACAGTCACAGTGTGCCACATGTTATAGCAAACTGGCCTTCACTCATTCATAAATAAATTCATGATGGAGTCTTAGTATCCAAGGGGTTTTGTACATAGACTTCATCACCCTCTGCTAACACCCGATGTATTTGTTTTCTATATTTGTCAAACAATCCACATTTTAAAACACTGCATAGTCAACGTTCCTCTAAATATTTGTACAATACTTAAAAATAATACAGTTCTAACAATGAAAATTTTAACATTTAAAGATAGATTTTTAAAAGTAAATACTTCTGGGCATTTGTTTGAGATGATATTTCTAAAAAGCCAGATTGTCATAAATGTTTAATACCTGGCAAAGGAAAGACAGAACATACCTAGAGACCAGTCCACTTGCATCAGATTATAAGTGTATAAATACCAGGGATTTCAGTTGTTTATTTACCATCTTCCTCCTCATTCACACCCTTTCTGGTTTTGGTCTTATTTTCATTTGTGCATTTAATTCACTGCTGGTGACTTGCCTTTGGTAATTTTACAGGCAGAATAGGCAAGCCACCTGCTGCCCCAGTGGGGTGTGGGAGTCAGTTCCTCAGCCCGTGTTCTTCTCAGGGTCCAGTCTTCCCACTCAGCCCATTTACACGGCTAAATTCTTTTCTTCATGTCAAAGGATCCTCACATCCCTGTACTGTATTGAGATTTTTCATTTTTGAAACTTGGTATCTTTCCCAGAGATGATAAATTTTAACTTTTGTGTATCTGTCAGTTCCTGGTCCATTGTTCTGTCATTGTGATTTATTGAGCTTGTCTGTTAACATTATTAAAAACTTATGTATCTCCTATTATTATTTTATTCTAATTAGTTGGGCCATTTAGAGGTTTCATCTCCTAGGAGATGCGATTGAGCCTGGGTAATAAGCTCTCTTCTTTAGGACAGCTGGCTAATTCATCACCTTGGAATGCAGAGTTCAACTGTCTGCACACCTGTTTATTTTATGTAATCCTGGGGAAAAGATTAGTTTTTCCCAGACTTGGTAGAGTACCTATTTCACCTGAAAGTCTAGCTCTCACTTCTTCTATTTACATAGGTGGGAACAGGTATACCACACATCCAGTATTTGCCATCACCATGATTATAGTGGACCAGAGTAACTCTGTCTGCAGTCACTGGCTCTCTGTGTTTACAACTTTTGCCTTGCTGTGTATGACCTGTGCTGTGATTTACTATTATTTACACAAGACTTTTCCTTAAGAGTGTCCTAGTTGTAACTTAGAATTTTGTAGACCATATATATGATGTACAAGCTACTTTTCTGCCCACTTTTTCGTACATAGAGTCAGCCCTCTGTATGCATAGGATCCTGACTCCACAGTCCCAATCAACTGCAGTCTGAAAATATTGGACACAAAGTCACATCTATATTGAGTATGTACAGACTTCTTAGTTCCCTGGATAATATCATTCAGCAACTAATATTGACATAGCATTTATGTTTTGCCCTATAGTATAAGTAATCTAGAGGTGGTTTAAAGCACACTTGTGGGTTATCTGTAAATGTGATAGCATCTTCTGTTAGAATCTTGAGCATGTAGAGATTTGGGGATCCAAGAGTGGGGTCCTGGAACCAATATCCTGCAGATGTAGCAGGGCAACCCCCATGTTAAAATGAAGACATAAATGGAGGTGTGTACCCTGCCTGGGCACATCACGCACTACCTTTGAGAGTGAGTGAAGTGTATATGCCAAGGACTCCTACTGGTGGAAATAAAAAGCCTAATTTTAAAAGCACCCAGTTAACAGGAAGTGTTAGTGGCTCAGGAAGTCACGGCTTTAAGAAAAGTGGAGCCAATTAAATACGAAGGGGAAGTGAGACCTCAACAGCACTTGCTGTCTGGCTCTGTTGGTGTCTAAACCCCCAGAGTGCTTTGCTGCAGCCTCTCGCCAGGGCCCTGAGCCTGGGGCTGGGTGTGGATTCCCCCAGGCTGCACTGGAGGAGAGGGAAGAGGCATGTGTGGCAGAGGTGTGGGGAGAGTGTTCAGTAGGCAAGAGCCCCAGCACAGGACCTGGGCAGGGGGAGCTGAGTACAGGCAAGGGAGAAACAGGAGAAGCCAGCAGGGCTGGGCAGGAACAAGAACAGGGCAAACATGGAACGTGATCAGTCAGGAGGACAGATGAGGAGCCAGTGCAGACTGTAGATTCCAGTCACCATGGTGAGGAATGACTATCAGCATTCCTAGCCGAGACCCCCGTCATATCACCCGTGGTCCCCCAGGGAGAGCTGGTGGAAACTTCTTTCCAGGGAGGCGGTAAGGAGAGGCTGGAGTTGCCCTGTGTCGGTTTTTTCTTTGTTTTTTTTGAGACAGGGTCTTGCTTTGTAGTTCACACTGGCCCTGAACTCACTTTGTAGCCCAGGCTGGCCTTGAACTTATGGCAGTCCTCCTGCCTTTGCCTCCTGGGTGCTAGGATTACAGGTATGAGCCACCACACCTGGCATTGTGGTATGTGGTACTGGGGATCAAGCTCAGGACCTTGTGTTTGCCAGGCAGATACTAGAACTGCTGAGTTAAATCCCTGGCCCAACTTGTGTCAGTTTTAGAAAGGACTCAAGTTTCATTTCTTTCTTGAACTGCTAAAAAATATATTTTCTTGACATACATATACAGTGTAGTTATATACATTCAAAAATAGGCATAGTGACATACTTAAGTATATTTGTGTATGTTTAATTTAGATATATCCATTTCCCTTTTGAGAAATTGACTCTAATTTTTTTTTGGTAGTGGTGGTGAGGGATATCTGATAACTGTTTTTAAAATGTTTTAAGGTGTCTACTGAACTGTAAGAAAAGTTAAGGTAATGGCCCATGTTAGTAGGAGATGGTTTAATTGGCAGAATACCATATATGATTTGAAGCCATAGTTTGCAGAAGTATGGGTGCCTATTCTATATAGGTTTGGACCTTAGCAACCAGTTATCTGCTGCTGCTTATGGAGATGGGCAAGAGTGGGTTGGAAGGGCCACTGGAGATGGAGACCCAAGGATGGGAGCTCAGTGTGTGACCTTGATCCTTGACCTTCTGCACCCCACAGTGATCCCAAAGGTCACCAAGCACCTGCTCTCCAACCCCGTATTCACCTGCATCATCCTGGCTGCCTGCATGGAGATTGCAGTGGTGGCCGGTTTTGCTGCCTTCCTGGGGAAGTACTTGGAGCAGCAGTTCAACCTCACCACCTCGTCTGCCAACCAGCTGCTCGGTGAGTGTGTCCCCATCATTCTGTCCTGCATGTCATGTTCCAGGAATTTATAAGAGCCTTGAAGAGCCCAGCACTGTGCTGGACTTGTGTATTCAAGGAACGTCCATGTGTGTTCTGAAAGAGATTTACCCCCCTAAAGCAGTTACTATATAGCACCTGATAAGAAGGAGAAAAATATAAAATGTGCATAGGAAGTACTGTGGGAGGCTAAGCTGAACTAGAAAATTTGAAGAAGTTATTATAAAGGAAGAAGACAATCAACATGAATATTGAGGGGTTCGTAGGTGCTTTTTAGGCACATAAAAGAGCAAGAGTGTTGGCAGCATGAGACCTATAGTTGAATACAGAGCTCAGAAGGCATCCCATGCCCGTGCCAGTGCCCAGGCAGACATAACTAATAGATCGCAGCACTTCTTCCCAATGTGGTCACACAGCAAGTCTTAGTTTGATTTTCATCATGTGGTTTATTCTCCCTGAACTCTCATGACAAGAAAATTGCATTAGTTGGGCGGATGAGTTCTCGTGTTGTTAGTGGTGGAGCAAAGACACAGCAATTAAGGGTCAGGGGAGAGAAGGAAGAATCCACTCTGTGTTTCTAGCTTCACCAGCTAGGGCACCGATTGTGAAGAGTGGAAATAGCTAAGAAGGATCAGATCCAGGGAGACCTGGAGTGCAGAGTTGAAACTCTGAGGCTTGAGAGGCTGGAAGAATGTCTGTATCAGGTGCTGTACTCAGCCAGGGGCTCAAGGGGGCATCCAGGTCAGTAGTGTCATAGTCACATTTATAGGAATAGAGATTCAACTGCATCAGCATGTGGATAGTAGTTGAGGGATCAGAGTGAAATTTATGAGGAAAGTGTGTAAATTTGTTTATATAGAGGAGAAACCCCCTTTCAGGACATAGAGGAGTCTGAAGAACAGCTTAGAAGTATCCAAAAGAAATCCAGAGGGTGTGGGTGGCGGACATCATGGGAAAGACAATTCCAAGCAAAAAGTGAGACACAGCCCCAGATGTCTCTGCCAGCTTTAATGAGGATGGGTGTCCTGTGCCCAGACTCTGTGGGGGCAGTGCTGGGGCTGGTCCTGGTGTAGAGAGCCACCTAGGACAGGGAGGAGCAGACAGGGAGCACCTGACCCATGGAGCAAGAAGGGTCCCGGCAGCATGGGTGGCACATGAGGAAAGGAGAGACCCGAGCAGGTTCAGAGCAGAGAGAAAGAACTGGCGGAAGGTGATCTGCAGAAAAGAGAGGGGCGGAGGATGGGCAGCCGGGGTGGGAAGCGCATCTAGTTCCCTGAAAGCAGAGGCCATGCAGTGCTGTGGAGGCGGAGCCAAGGGCAGGCGCACTGGGAGGGGGCCAGGCCTTCTCACTTCCAATCCTCTCCTTAGTTGGGGTCAGGTCTGCAGAGAGAAGTGGTGCTGGGATCCTTGCCCAGCTTGGCCAACATCCCCAATGCTTCACAGAATGCCAGGGGCTGAGCATCCTGAGTGCCAGAGAGAAGCCACTACAGGGACAGGCCTCTAATCCAAGTGCTGCTGAGGAGGTGGAGCCGCTGGACTCTGGCGCTGCAGGGGCAGTGGTGCGGCCCCCAGGTGAGCCCCTGTGGCAGCACCTGTTAGAGCCGATCTGTTCCTGTGCTGCGATCTGGCGGCTCCACTCCCGGGCGTCTGTCCAGCAGAAATGAGCGTTTAGGTCCCTGAGTTATATATGGATATATAACAACATTCAGAGCAGCTTTATGCATAATAACCCAAAACTGAAAACGACCCAAATGTCTGTCAGCGGCAGAACGGGTAAACAAATTATAGACCGTTCACACAGTATGAACTGTTACACAGCGTGAGAGGAAAGAGCCTTGATCCGGGCTTCCATGTGGATGGATATCAGGGGTGGGAGATCTCAGGCACAAATGAGAATATAATATAAGCATTAGAAAGAGGTGAGGGAGGCCAGAAAAGTGGATACCCAGGAACTGGAGAGCTGAGCTGAGGGGAAAACCAGGAGCCCCTGGGCTGCTGGAAATGTCCTCACCTTGGCCCAAGAAGTGGTCGCAGGGAAGTCCCCAGGTCATCAGGCTGCTCCCTCAAACTTTGTACACTTTCACAGCACACAGCATCTCAGTTAAAAACTAGAATCAAAGCATCCCTCACTGCGAGCCATGCAGCCGCCTCCCATCCCTGGAAACTGGGGAACGCATGTTTGTTTTTTTGCCTTTTTCACTAGGAAGTCTTTCCCACCCACTGTTTGTAAGTTTTGCTTCCAAGAGGTATTAGCCAAATGCTGTCAGCCCTTTAATAGGCGTCTGGCAGAGGGAGGGTAAATACACCTCTTTGTAGATAAAGTGGGAACTTCTTCGCTCTCTCTGGCTCATGCAAGTTCTTTCCCTCAAGCGCTAGAGGATAGATTCCTCCCCCAGCCCCATTCCTGGGCCACTCCTCCCTACATTTTGTTTAGAATTGCACACTTGCTTGGCTTCAAGATTGTGTCGCATTTGAGAGCAGATGCCTGAGTTTTCTATTGACAAATAAATCGATCGTCTTCAGGGCAGTAGGTCAAAAAACCAATTTGCCTTCTTGCTCCTGTATGTCTCCCAGTGATTTCTGCCTATTAGAGCATTTTTGCCAACTTTGGGCCAGGGGCTTCTCCTGTCTGGCACTGAGGCAGGCAGCATGATGCCCTCTCCCTGTGCCCTGTGACAGTGTCTCCATCAGCCTGCTCAGAGGGGCTGGCAGAGGTAGTAGGGGCATCCTCAGAGGGAACTTTCCCACTAAGAAGCCTGGGAAACGATGCTGTGCAGGCATCAAACAGGGCTCTGGTCCACCCACCACGTCATCTGCCAATGGGACAGAGTAGAAAAGAGCAACACATTGTGGAGGATTGAGGGGCTGATCCTGCTCATTATGAGTGAAATAAAAAGGGACCAGGGTGCTTCATAAGAAAACATAATAAGGAGGGAGCTTGGGTGAGGCCGCACTGATGACCCCCAGGGTGTTAACATCCGGGAAGGAGCTGAGAGGAGAGGTGCTTGAAAGCCTGTTGTTGCTATGGTTACCGCTGCCACCACCCCGTGCCAGGCACTGCATTATGGCACTGGGAATCTGGACTGGACCAAACAGAAAAAAACAGAAGGTTCTGGTGCTCAGGTAGCTACATCCTAAGAGACCAAGAGAGAACAGGAAATTGGAAAATGAAAAAGTAAATGAGGCAGCTTTCAACAGCAGGGAGACCACGGCAATAGGGAGACCGGTAAGAAGAGCAGGGCACCCCGGGCCGGTGCAGTCCCCTCCGGAGAAAGCAGGGTGTCCCCAGAGTGGGCACTGCAGCTCATGCACCTGAGGAAGGAATGAAGGAAGAAAGGAAGAAGGGAGGGAGGGGGGTGTGTGACGGTGGGGAGGGCTGGGGCTGTGGCTTGGAACAGGGACAGAGACACAGGCTGGCCTCCTTATGAAGATTACTTCTGTACCATGGCAGGGAAAGCAGCACAGATCTGCCAACAACAGCAGATGACACTGAGGTGCGTGTTGTTTTAAGTGTGCCTGGTGCTATTTTCTTGCCGAGCTGAGCTTTCCCGATTATATTTTCTTCCCCTGGTATTAAAATTAATTTGCATTCCCTTAGCACATACCAGCTGGTTGATGTAGTCGATTGACCTAGAGGTCAGTTGATTGGCAGGGAAGAGGCAGCCCGGACTGGAAAATTGGCCGTGCATAATCTCCACGGTGGATAAATGACACACAGTAATTGAAAGCAGAGTTGTAGATGAAATGCATCAGAATGGAGCCAGAACGAACCGGAGATTGGAGCCCTAGGATCCTTGGATCCTCCTGAAATCCCATGGGTCTTTGAGAATCAAAAGATAAAAAACAGGTGTAGGACCTGCTACCTTACAGGTAGCTCCATGTATAAAGCAAGAGAGAAAAAAAGTATGTGCATGTGCCAGTCATGCACCGAGAGATACCAAACCCACTGGCATGACTGACGCTACTTCCTGAGGAGAGGAGGCTGAGTGACGGTCTGCAGAGTCAGATCTGCAGCTCTGGCTTGAATGCCCTGCCCTCTGTGGAGCCCTCGTGCCTTGCCTCCTTAAAAAAGAAGACAAAATCCCCCAGATGCTTTTGAGTCCTCGTCCCACATCACCCGAAAGGCAGAGGGCACATCTCTGCCCAGTCGTATTTGCAGACAGAAGGTGCCTGTCTGTGTTTCTGGTCTGCTCTGCTCTTGCCAGGACCCATGTTAGCCACATGTGTTTCCAGTGATGCACCCACTGGGGCTCACAGGTGTGGACAATCAGGTACAGCCGACTGAGCATTTTCACCCTCCTCCCTTTTCTGGGAGCTCTTAGGACATAAATTAAGAGCCTGGAGTTCTGTCCACGCAGTGACACACGATGGCCTCTTCGGGGCTCTCAGGGCATGGCCTCAGGCCTGTGGGGACCAGGCCTGCCTTCCCACTCATCTCCCTCCCTCTGCATTCCTTCCAGGGATGACGGCCATCCCGTGCGCCTGCCTGGGCATCTTCCTGGGTGGCCTCCTGGTTAAGAAGCTCAGCCTGTCTGCCCTGGGAGCCATCCGGATGGCCATGCTCGTCAACCTGGTGTCTACCGCTTGCTACGTCTCCTTCCTCTTCCTGGGCTGTGACACAGGGCCCGTGGCTGGGGTCACTGTTCCCTATGGAAACAAGTGAGTACTGCGGATGTCGGCCTCGTCCCTGTGTACCTGGGATGCCAAGGCTAGCCCACCACAGGTTAACAAAGCCAGCTCGGTCCCTGGGCACTGAGCGGAAGAAGCCCCTACCCATGAGATCCCAAGCCAAAGAACTGGACTCTTACTGTCCAGCACTCAGTGGACACTCCTCCAGCGAGGTGTGGGGTGCCCCCCAGATCACTGGCAGTGCTATGTTTGGTATCTGATATTAGAAATGATGAGAAGAGAGAAAAATAAATTGTATTTCAAAACAGCTTAATACAAAAGACACAATAGATTTGAATAATTCCTTTAATATAGAAGCTGATGTCACACACCCCGTAGCAACTTGAGGCTCAGCCCCTGGTTGTTATTTTGAAGTGATGGAAAGAAAATGGGAAGGACGTCAAACAAGCAGGAGGAAGGAGAGGATGGCGGGAGTTAGCTGGTTCTTTCTTACCCCGTAATTCTTACCCAGGTCTGTAGAGCAGGGTCCCAGCAGGACGAGCCCTCCAGGGGATTTCGGGGAGTCTGTCCCTGTCCTCTGTGCGGCCCCTGAGACTGCTTCGGAGTCCAGGTCAGATGGAGGCTGGTGCTGCCCCTCAGGCCTGCGGCTCACTCGCCCCGCTCTTCATCAGCCCTGCTGATGAGCCAGCACCTGCAGTCCAGCCAGGCTCTGTCTGCCCAACAGGGGCAGGAAGGATGGGGGGCAAGAGCAGGGGCAGCTGTCTGGACGTTTCTAAGTCACTCACGCACCATATTCCCCTCCGCCCCCTGCCAGCAGCTCCCCATGGCCTCTTCCCTCCCTGTCCAGGTGTGGCAACTTCTAGGTGTGGCCACTGTAAGTCCCTCTCTGGCACTGCCCAGCCCACGCTCACCTGTGGCAGACGGTAGTGACAGCAGACATGGGGGCTTGCCATGTCGACATTGTGCTTCTACAAAAATGGGAGAAGCAAGTGCAGGACCTGTGGCCGCACCGCCGCTGCTCTATTTCCCACTCCCGTTTGTGTGCCATGTCCATTTGGGCAAATGATTTCACCTGGCTGTGCCTCAGTTTCCCTCTCCATGAAGCCTGTGGGGTTCTACTGAACATGAGTGGAATGCTATGTGGAGTAGCTTCAATCCAGCACAACGTACAACCTGACAAATCGCTGTCTTCAGTCTCACGTGGTCCCCGAGCCCAAGAGGGCAGAGATAAGAGTCCCTTTCTCTCTGTGAACCAGACACACCCTATTCACCCCAAGGCAGCTGCAAACATCCAGGTGTTATTTTGCTCGGAACATGGAATCAGGCGGGCAGTGATTATGGAAGCCAGTCTGGTTGTAGCAGTGCCCTGACTACCACGAGGCTTCCTGTCCGCTGGGAAGGAACCAGCTGGGGTGGACGAGCTGGTGTCATGGGAAGGGTAACCCTCAGCTGAGCCCCGGCTGCCAGCAGCCCACAGGGCGTTTTCCTTCTCCCGCGGGCGCTGGCCTCGGCTGCGCCCAAACCTGGCATCGTTGTGCTGGCACAGTATGCAATCACCCTCAGCCACCCCTGTGAAACTCAGAGGGCTGAAGCTGGAAGAGGACGAGGGAGCGCGGCTCAGGAGGGGTCTCCGAGCAGGGTGCCGGGGGGCTGCTCAGGCTGGGGCACAGTGAGGTCCTCTAGGTGACTCATTTCTAAGCACTTCATTTCCTTCCTCTCCAGCTCAGCGCGGGGCTTGGCCCTGAACCCCCACTCGTCCTGCAATACGCACTGCAAATGCCAGGCCGACTCCTTCACCCCCGTGTGCGGGGCAGACGGCGTCACCTACCTGTCTGCCTGCTTCGCCGGCTGCAACAGCACGGTAATGGGCACTTCCGAGGTGGGCAGCGCGGGTGCAGGCAGCCAGTCACTGCCAGCCAGGGCCAGGCGGGTGCGAGCGGAGGGTGAGCAGCTCCGCGGAGGATCCTCCATCAGGCCTCTTGCTCCTCCACCTCCGGAGGGCAGCTGCGGGCACCAACTGAAACCACAGTTGAAAAGCAGCCTTAACGTGAAGCAGGAGAAAAAGGTTGTAGCTCAAGGCACACATAGAAACTGTCAGCGGAATTGCCTGTCTGCGGAGGTAGTGAGCGCCCTATCCTCAGACGTATGTAAAGAAAGACCAGTGCTGATTTGTCGAGGAAAACCCTCTTTCAGAACCGAGACCTCCAACTTCCCTAATCAGTTCCCTTCTTCCCAGTCGTTGCCTGCTGCTTTTTCATCTTCCCAGCCCATTTTGTTTTGGCTGTTTCTTCTGTGTGTGACTTTTGCTGTTGGCTGTGAGTTCCAAGTCTGCGTTGTCATCATGAAAACCTGAGGCCGAGTGACTGGAGACCCAGTTGCTGTGCCCCTGCTCTCCTGGGTCTGGGTCCACCCGTTAGCAGCGCGGAGCCACGCAGTGGCTGCTTCCTGGCCTCCCAGGACGCCCCCTTGCGTTCCTTCTCCCATACTGCACCAGCAGGGGTCCATAGCACAGCCCGGGACCCTTTGCAGCCCTCCGAACTGGGAGAGAATGCCCAGCGCTGAGCTCCCTTCTCCTGTGTCTCCTTGTTATGGCGTCAGCTCTTGCTTTCAGTTTGTCATCTTCGTGTTCCCCACCGAAGCTATCTTTATACTTTTCTTTCCAATCAGACAACTCCTCCTCACCTCTCTATACCCAGCTCACACGCCCCTGCCTCTGAAACAGTCCCTTCCTTTGTTTCCCTGGAGTTCTTGCCTCTGAAATCCGACCCGCGTCCTTGGCTGAAGGAACTTCTCTTTCACTGCAGTGATGGCCAATGTCTGTCCCGGGCTCTGCTCTTTGCTCTGTGAACGTCCCCACAAGGCCTGGACGGCGGGAGACAGAATGCCAGGCAGCTCCGCTCAGCGCAGGGTCGAGGTCATTCACTTCCTTGCTTCCCAGATCCTAGATCTTCCGAAACAGCAATTTCTCAGAAGAGAGAGAGAGAGAAAAAAAAAGGATCATTTATTTTCATTTTCAAAGATTTCATTTTTCTTTGCTTTTAAGATTTGACTTCCTGGCTGGTTATCAACAACTTTCTGTAGATAAAAATAAATCACTGTGGTGGGGAAGGCCAGATGGGAGGAACAGGATTTTTTAAAAAATTAGATGATAACGCAACTTCTTTACCAGAGTAGAAATAAATATTAAAAATGGTTTAGGGCCTTAAGAATGCTTAAAACAAAGACACAAGCTCTTATTTTTCATAACAATTTCATTAACATTTTAATAGGCAAAAAGTTGGGCCATAAATCAGCCTTGCTCTCCCCTGTTCTGGGGATCGCTGTCCTGAGACTGAACAAGTCTTTACTGCGGGGCAGGCGGTGACCAAATATTGTCCCCAAAGCTGCAGTTGCCCCGATCTTACAAGTGCAAGAATTACTGGGCAAAAGCCTGACAGGTCCGTGATGGCTTCCAGCAGTCAAACCAGCAGAAGCTGCAGGACTGCAGCGTTCTCCCCGGGCCTGGGTCCGCCTCACCTCCCGTAGCTCCCATGTCACCGGAGGGCAACTGAGCAGGGAGCTCTTCCTCCCCCAGCAGCAGCCCCAGGGCTCTGCCTCTTCCCTGTAGCAGCTGATGTCTGGATGCCCTGACCTCAGACAGGTGGAGAAGTACTTGGGGACACAGCCAGGCTCCTCCTCCCCCCCCAAAAAGCAACATTGTACCCATCAAGCCATGAAACCCCCAGCCAGCTCTGGTAGGAGCCTGTCACAGCCCAGGGACAGGCCCTCCCTTGTGTCTCTCACAGCTGTGGTGGCTTGGTTAAGAGCAAGGAATCCTAGAGTGACATCCAGAAATGAGCATGAGGACATTGGATTCTTTTTTTAAATCTCTGCACAGGATTCAGAAAAAATGCCAAGGGGCGAATCCCATCCTGGGTGTGCAGGCTTCTTGTCACCCTCCCCCCATCCTGCTCCTCCACCATCCCGCAGGTCTCCAAGTTCTTAACGAAGAAGCTCTCACAGCAAAAGGCCCCCTAGTCTCTCACTCTTTCCCCTTCGCACACTGATTCTTTCTTCAGGCCGGGAGTCCCCAGCCTGCCCAGCCTGAACCCACCCTCCTCGCCCAGTCCATGGACCCCTCGCCTGAGCACAGCCCCATCTCAGCTCAGTTGTTTACACCTCAGCCACGTCAGTCTGTCATTAGAGAGGAGCTCAGTCCCCTCACACAGTACAATGCAGTGCAGCACGGGTACTGCAGTGCCAGACCTGGTGTCTCCTCTCTGGCATCCCTGTCTCTTCGCTATGGCAGTGACCTCTCCACCCATGAGGTCCACAGTCGGGACAGTCAGCCTGCACCCTCGGGTCTGGGCCACCTCTAATGGTCCCTTGCTAAGTGGGACTTCTTCGTGTTCCCCAACACACCAAGCTCTCCCTTGTCCCCCAGAACTTTGCAGTTCTCATGCTGCACCTGAGTCTCCCCTGGCCAGGCCCTGTCCTATTTGTTGAAACTCAAGAGGCATCATCTTCTACCTTCTTCACTTTCTCTGGGCCTATGTTAGCGCTCTTCCCACCAAACCCACCACACTGGCTCCCACCTAGCACAGCTCTTGCCTCACCAATTCTGATGGTTAATTTTGCAGCAATGTCTCCCTCAACAGCTTCAGGGAATGGGGGTCCTCACATTCCCAGTGATCACTGTGGCTCCCCTTAAAGGTTTAAAGCTTTCTAAATGTCCTGCTGGGCCCCATCTGGACCTCAAAGAAGTAACTGGGTGATTCTGTCTTGGACAGCAGGTGACTGGCAGATAGACTGGAGGATCCTCACTCCACAGAAATCATTTCTCCTGCTTCATAATTTCCACCAAGATCTGTGAACATTTCCCATAATTCCCTTGGATGAGACTGAGTCCATCAGTCAATCGGTTCTGAGCAAACGGAAATCGGGCCAGGGTTGTTAGCATTTGCCTGACATCAGACTTCCCTTCCTGCCTTGGTTGAGGTTTCTTTTTCATATTCTCCCTTCGTAACACCTTGAGTGATAGAGTGGAAGCTTCTAGGCCTGCATTTCATGAACAGTTTCTAATTCTCCTCATCGAATATAACCAGGGGGGTTGGCAAAAAAGATTGCGAGTTAATTTTGTAAGCTTCCTTTAGCGTGAATATATTGTCCAGATTGTTTCTGTACCTTTCACTTTCTGAAGTAATTATTCCAGCAGAAAGCACATTAGTATGCAGCTGACTGACTGCTGGAAGTTGTATCCTTTTGATGTACTGAATAATTGACTGAAAAAAAAATAGCTTATATCAGCCACCAATAGAATGTTGAAAGTCAATACAAGCCCAGCACAGCAGTTTGTAGGGTACTAACAGTAGATGACTAAGCCATCTGCTATCCAATCAACAAACACGTATAGAGCACTTATTTAACAAAGCCCTGAGTGAGTTCTTCGAGGGGCAAGGATGACCCCATCACTGATTCTTAGTCCCAGCTTCAGGTCACCATCTCCAGGGAATTTTTGAAATAGGAGCCCTGAGCCCACTCAAGAGATTCTGGTTCCCTTGTTCCAGGGCAAGACCCAGGTGTAAGGATCTTGCAAAATCCCTTCCCTGGTTCTTGACATGCCACAATGTCAGAACCCCATGATGTAAGGCAAGCCTTCTCAACCCTGCTGTGCTGATATTCAGGCAGATGATCCTTTGCAGTGAGGATCTGTCGTCTGCACTATAGGACGTTTAACACCATCCCTGAGTCTGCTGCCTCCTTCCCCGCCTCCAAGTCCTGACAGGAAACAGTACCCCAGTTGTGCAGGTGTCCGTGGGGGACACAGTCACCCCACCTAAAACTTCTGCTCCAGGAGTAGAGATGAGACATGTCTGGACATTCTTATCTTTCAAGAGACAGGTCACCTCTGAACTGCCACTGAGCACCTTACATCTCTTTCTTTCTCATTATAATTGCACTTGTCCACAGTAGAAGCCAAGCCATACACACAAGTCACCCATGGGTCCCACCTCCGCCTATCACAAGAGGGGGAGACTGGCTGCTTCTGTGCCACATCTTTGTAAAGACGCATTTCCTGTGACCCAAGCCAACGTGTAGATGGCATTCATCTGGGGTGTTTCCTATGTGGATCTGTGATCCCAGCCTCTACAAAGCAGGAAGATGGCTCACGGGGACCCTGTATTGAGATAGGCATTGGGCGGCTGGGGCTCCGACCTTAGCACAGCCTGGACCACCAGACAGGACACGTATAGTTACATACAAGGAAATGCCCCGAAGCAGCACTCAGTCCTACCTTACATAGTTAAATGTGGAAAGAAGAGGACGTATTTCTTCTTTTAATATCCCCTTGGCCTTGAGCCAGTCAGTTGTCACTTGTTCTCTGGAAATGCCAACTTGGCTGGACCAGTGAGTGATGGTTCAGAAAAATGCCCCAGTCTGTCCAGGTAGTGCTACCTGTCCTTTGCCATCTCTACATTAGGATAGGACGTCAGGCACGAAGACAGAAGATCTCCCAGGCAGAACCAGGACAGAGCATGGCTCGACTCCCCTGCTGGACCCCAGGACGAGGACCCCGCATTTGGTAGCCACTGTCACTTCCTCCTAGTGACAGATTGCCTACACTTACACAGAAGAGAAAGACAGTGTCCCATAAAGTTCAGGTGACCTTCTTCCCCCCAGTTTTCACAGAAGACTCTTTAACACCAAATCACACCTGCCTTCTCACACTGTCCCTGTTGAAAAGTAATCTTTCAGCCCAGCAATCTACTTTATTTGTACCCTTAATGGGGGTTGCTTCATCAGTGTTGAATGCTGTTGGTGGCATAACAAAAGCAACTTTATTTCCCAGTGTTATGGAAATGCTGCTGGCAGGAATCTGGTTCTTGGAGCTGTCAAAATAATGTACTTACCATTTCCTTCACTAATAGAGAACAAATACAGAATAATTTTTTCCATTTCTGTGGTTTTCAATGATTATAATTATTTATTCCTATTATTGGACATGAATGGAAACATTTCTCAAATGAGTCCCTGAATGTGGAACACTAGGACAATAGAACTCAGAGCCTTCACACTGAGCTACATCCCAGCCCTTTTTAAATTTTGAGACAAGGTCAGGCTAAGTTACTAAGTTGCCCAGGATGGCCTCAGACTTGTGATTCTCCTGCCTCAGCCTCCCAGAGTGCTGACAACACAGGCCATATGCCTCTGTCCTGGGATTTATTTTTTTTAATGTCACAGAGTCTTAAATTTTTAAATACATACTACAGTTATATTGTTCAAGGACCAAAACAAAAAATACAAAGGGATAAATAAGAAGTCTCTCTTTGCATATCAGTTTCTTATTCTGAATCTAATTCTCAAACTACTAAATGAATATTTTCATCATTGGTTCCTTGTATGAACTGAGTATCCTTTATCCAAAATCCTTTCTTTGAAACTTCAGACTTAGATTTTTTTTTTTCTGATCCTAAAGTATTTGCATATGCATGAGATTGTGAGGAGATATTGCATAGTGCAGATGGGGGCTGGAAGGGCCTTGTTTCCATTACGCATGCCAAAGACATTGTGTGTTGCATCCCTGGGTTTTGACTATGAGCCATCACATGAGGTTAAGAGTGGCAATTTTGTCACGGAAGTGCTGTTAAGTTTCAGATTTTAGAATTTTTTTAAACTGCACATGTAAGGCCTTCCTCTCATCTCATTTTCTTTGTGGTCTGTAATTAGCTTACCTGGAATTCTTGTAGCATTGTTTGTCCTTAAAGAGTACTGTCTTACCCTCTGACAGCTCCATGACCTTCCCTCCCTCCTATGGACCTGTAGGTCTGACTATCGGGCAACCTGGGTTCTTAGAGATCACACAGACTCCATATACCTGCGTTATTCCGTGTGGGCGAGCCTCCATGTTGTGGAACTGGCGCACCAGGCCCCTCTCCTCTGGGGCAACCAAGTTCTCAGAACTTCTCCTATATCTTCAGTTTCTCCAGATAAGGAACTCAAAATCATCCTTATCCCAAACAGGCATATTTTGATGTGTCAAATTCTGGTCTCATACAACTCTTACCTTCTAAATCTTTCCACATCCTCCTCCTGCCCAACTCTGAACCATGCACGGAAGGGAAATCCACCTCCGGCCTCAGGAGAGTGGTGCCAGCTGACTGGAGAGGTTCTTGCTACCTCAACGTGCTTGTGTGTCAGGAAAAGCTGTCAGACATTCCCACAGGGATCCAGCTGCAACTCAGTTTAGAGGAGTCATGACCAGGGTCAAGATGACAGAACACACAAAGGAGGCCGAGAGAACCAGAAAGAAGGTCCTGACCAGAGTCCTGCGCAGCAGAAGCATTTTAGAGTAAGAAAGGGGAGAAGGTTCCAGAAAGAAAGGTGGACCGGAAGCAGCCAGAGAGAGAAGGAACCAGGAGAGTGGGAGTGATGGAGCCACAGGATGGACCAAGGGCCGGAGCTCCAGTGACAGTGACAGCAGAGATGGTGGGGAGTAGACATGCAACCCCTTGAGAGCGGAGTATGTGTGGGATCAAAGCCAGCCAAGGTGAGCTGAGCGCCAGGCGAGGAGGAAACGCAGGCAGAGAGGTCAAAGTTTGGCTGGTAACGTCAGTGAGGGCGGGGCTTGGGGAGAGAGAGAGAGAGAAGTCTTATTTTCTAATCAGAGCAAAGGCAAACTCCATCACGTGTGCACCCAAAACTCTCTGCTGGGTTTCATATACCTCAGCCCTGTGCCAGGAAAAGGTGCTCAGGAGGAAATGTACAAAGCAGGGTCTTGTTCCAGATGTTCTTCCACAATCCTGCTCCCTCTGAGGCAGCTGGAAGCAGGGAGTGATCTCAGGGGAGCCTCCAGAAGACAGAGATGAGCAGCTGAGCCAGACGAGGCTCAGGCAGGAGGCAGTAGCTGTGCTGGGTTTACAGAAGAGCCAGGAAACCTAGAGGGGAAAAGGGCTGGGCAAGGAGGAGAGAGACAGAAAGGAGAGGACAGAGGACGAGAAACATAAAAACCCAAGGGGGTTTGCTGGGCCCTGGGAGGATTTACCTGTGCATGTGCTTGGAAAGCTGATCAGTCATGGAGAAGAAAGCAATGAATCATTTATGACTGTTTTCACTTTGTATTCATTAGGGGCCTCTGCACTATTATTATCGAACCTTAATTGGCTTGGCACTCATGCAGCCTTTCCTGGCCCCTGCTCCTCCCTCTGGCATCAGAGATTCCTGGGGTGAGTGAGCCAGGAGTGTGGACGAGGCCCGTGCCTGGGACGGGGCAGCTGGGCCATCGCACCCAGAGATCAAATGGAATGCAGTGGCTTCTCTTTCTCCTCTCTGATCATATATTAATGAGTGTGTCTCGCCAGCCTCTCCCTCTGCTCCCCACGAGCCGCTCTCAGCCACTTGGAATCCTTTAGCCCACTTTGCTTTCTCAGCCATTGGAGGACTTTTCCATCTGCTCTGTGGTCTCACAGCCCCCTGGGCACAGTGGCTTCAAGCATGGTGCTCACATCCTTTGTCCCAAGTGCCACATCGGACTCCGAACCAGCAACCATATGTGGGTTACCTGATTTACTTCTTTTAATACATTTCAGTATAATTATAGCTGCATAAAAGAGGAGACAAATTGGCAAGTAATTGCAATGTTAATTTGGCAATGTTTTATCATATTGTGGAAGCGTAATTTCCTCTCTAATTGTATTGGGGGGGACACATTTGTCTATGGTGGAGCTTATTATAGGATTCTTGAGGATGGAAATGAAACACACAGGAGACAGGAAAATCAGCTCTCCTCCCCATAAATATTCCTTTATTTGCATGTGTTTTTGCAGCCTCCTTAAAAAGCTAACTCGTTTATTCAGGCCTAATTAATGGAACGCTGCAGAATGCATAATTAGACTTGACAGTGCAGCTGATGGATGGGTTCGGGTATGGAACCCAGAAAGACCCCGTTTAAAGGGCTGTATTCTTGCCTTCCAGAATCTCACGGGCTGTGCATGCCTCACCACCGTCCCCCCTGAGAATGCCACTGTGGTCCCCGGAAAATGCCCCAGTCCTGGGTGCCAAGAGGCCTTCCTCACCTTCCTCTGTGTGATGTGTGTCTGCAGCATGATTGGCGCCATGGCCCAGACGCCCTCCGTCATCATCCTCATCAGGTAAGCAGGCCTGTGGCACGGGGACCTGAGCACTGCCGACCACTCCCTGTCCAGAAACCATGCCTTTGGGGGCCGCCTCACCTTCACAGGGCAGGTGAGATAGCGCCACGGTTCAGGTCCACATGAATCGATGCAATCGTCAGTTAAGGACCCTGCAGCAAGAGAAGCCAACAGGACTCAAGGAAAAAGCCCCTCCATGTCCTCCAGGAATAGCCGCTGCAGGGGGCTCTGAAAAGGAAGCTGCACTGGTCTTTTCATGGCACAGCTTTGTCAGAGTGAAGCGAAAGTGCCGTCCAACTAGCTAGGGCCTGAGTTCCACCTGCCCTGCAGTCACAGAGCCGTGAGCCATAGGTGGATAATCTTGCCCCAGCCTTGTTTCTGTACCCATTACTGGGGTGATGTGCCACTCCCGCCTCTTGCAGTGGTCTGCGACCCATCAAGACTGGCTGTGTGCACACACATGGAGACAGGAGAGGTGGCTGTGCCAGTGGTCTCCCGGAGGAGAGGGCTGGCCCTCTGGTGCATGCAGTGTTGGCGCAGGCTGCCAGGATTCTGTCAGCCCCTTCGAGGACCTGTCCTAGGGCAGCTGAGGTGCTTCCACTGTGAGCGACTGTGCAGTGTTCAGAGTGACATTGATGCTTTGCAAAGTCACTGGACTGGTACAAAGAATCTAGAAGTGAGCTGACCATAATCTAGTAACTGTCTGGACCAGGGAAACCAGGACAGAGAAAGACTCATTTGTTGGGATACAGCTGTTTTCGAACCCAAGGGCCGGAAAGAAAAGTCAGGATGAAATGCTCGGAAGTCCCCCCAGCCAGCAAGCAGCATGGGTGCCTTCTTGGGTTGGGTTTGTCCTCCTCTCCTCCTGCCTGCAGCAGCTCCTAGTTTTTGTTATGAATTCCTACTGAGGAGGATTTATACAAAGTACTTATCAAAGTCATTATCAAGGCCTTGCGAAAGTGCACAAGTGTACAATAAGCAAATTGCCATCTTCTACTAGTAAGTTTGAAAACTAAATTTTAAAAATTCATATCCCCTGCTTCACAAGGCTGTGGCCCAACAGGTAAAATCACATATTGCTGGTGGCCTTGAAAAGTTGTCAGTTCTTCCAAAAAAGGACTCTGTAGTAAAGTGAATCGGGAGCCACACAAATATTCAGACCCATTTATGCAGTAACCCTACCCCTGTCCCTCACCATTTATCTCTAGAAAATACCTCTCTACAAGAGAAAAAGCCCAATACAGAAAGATTTTTATTACAACATTAACTATAATAGCAGAAACACCTGAAGTGAAATAGTGAGTTAAATTATGGTGCTGCAGCTCAATGGAATAATGAAAATTCTTAAGAATGTGAAAAGTGTTTATGAAATGAGCAATTGAGTTTAAAGCTATATATGCAAGATGATTATATATAATGTGCACATGGACAAAACCCGTCAGATTGTATGTATGGGTTTTGGTGGTGCCTTACGAGTTTTCTCATTAGAAATTCTCATGAAGTTGTATTGTACTCTACACACAGAAAAGGCACCAGCAGGCAAGAATTACCACACCATGAGCAGTACCACCCTCCCCCCCACTTTCCTCCCATGATTCCCTCACCAAAAGGCAACCTCTTAACACTCAGGAGCAATGACTAGCAGATCAAGCGGGGAGAATTGGTTGAAACCTTGATCACTTCCAAATTTCAGCTCCATAAATAGCTCTGGGGATTTTTCTGGAAGAAGCTGATTCCCTCCAATGAGTAGATAATATATGGGCTCCATAATTTGGGCCCAGCCTGACAGGCTGGGTCAGAGCCCAGCACTCACACTGCTGCCTAGAAAGGAGGTCAAAGCAGTTGTTTATCATCTCTTTCCCAGTCTTGTTCACCATCTCCAGACACCAGGGCACACTCTGGGCTTCAGCCCAGACAGGCACCAGCCCTTACCGATGCCATGAACAGTGGGCTGATGCTGGACAGAGGCACTCTCACAAGAACAGTGCTCAGGAAGTCCAGGAGGAGGGATAATAGTCAGTACTCACTGTGTCCCTTGCAGGTACCAGCTCTGGACTCTTGTTTCACATTACTGTATTAATAGTAGTCCCCCTTTACAGGTGGGGAAAGAGGCTTGGAGTATGATAAAAATGGTACTTTCGAGATCATTCCACCAGTAAGTTAAGAAGCTAAGGCTGCATCCCTGGTCTTACCTGAAACTTGCAATAATACTCAAACTGAGCTCATCATTTCCTCATAACTAGACTCAAGGCGAATGATTTTTCTATGGAAACCAGTTTTCTGGCAGGATATGAAGGAAGATCTTGACAGCTTGTTCACTCTGCTCCTAGTGATGTGATAGCTAAAAGGAAATCAAATTCCAAGTGATAAATATTCTGGCTTACGATACCAGCATGTTTCTTGATAAGGACATTCTGCCTTTATTACATGTCTTTCAAGTTAAACCTTCAAATGAATGTGTAAAAGCTGTAGCCATGGAGCTGATCATCACACAGAGGAAGTTGGATCTCATGATAGGTGGATTCCAGAGAGTACTTACAAGGATCAGGCTTCATCAGCCAAAGTCATGTTCTCCTCCGTCAAAGCTGGGATATGCTGCTTATGCTATATTCTTTATAATTAGAAAGAAATAGGTATTTTTCCAAGAGTAACACATTTTTAGCTTTCCCTGGAAATCTTAGAAAGGGGAACAAAGCCTGTAAAAACACTGGATTAATCCATTTTAGGTAGCTATAAGAAAATATCGTAGACACCGTAGCTTGTAAACAATGGAAATTTATTTCTCACAGTTCTGGAGGCTAAAAAATCCAAGGCGAGGTACAGATTGGTGACCTAATGAGGCCTGGCTCCGTGGTTCCTAGATGGCAAGTTCTGATCATGTCCCCCACCATGGCCACTAATCTTCTTGTTGAGGGCCCTAACCACCTTCCAAGGGCTCCACCATCACCTTGAGGGGTGGGTTTGAATGTGTGCATTCTGGAAGATAGTCAGTGGCACACAGGCAGTTTGTTTCAACAGGCACTTGTCCTATTCTGAAGTCAAAGGTACGCACATCTGAGGCTCAGACCAAGTGTTAGGTCATTGGATGGATGTCTCTTGGATCACTTAAGAGCATCATTCTGCCTATCAAGCCAGAGACAGGTTCCATACACTTTGTACTTTATCCCCCGCTTGGCTCCCGGTCTTTATCTTCTCCAGCACCAATTCCTGAGCCTTCCTTCTATTATGTGGGTTTCTGATATTTCACCCACCCTGAGATAATCCTGAGTGGGTCTTAAAGCTCAGTCACATTGGATCAGCGCTTCCCCCTCTTTCTGCCAGAGGCATTCACTCTGGAGACAGATAAAGGGGAAGTTTTCTGCTAATGGCACCAAGGATGACCTGAAGTACAGTGCATATGGTCACACTTACTCACCACCAACCCATCGGTAGGCCTTCCCTGGTTTGCAAAGGAGCGATGTCTGACCATCCACCTGCTCCTGCATTCACTCAGCACATGCTGGGTCACATGGTCCAAAATGCAGAGTCCTTGGCCACCAGGTGAGAAGCTGAGGTAGTAACAAGTTGAGAAGGAATTACAAAAGAAATTGTGGTGCCAACTGTGTGGACCCATCTATCTAGAGTCACTCACCCCTGTGTCCCAATGTTACACTGAGAATGTTGTAGCAACTGTGTGAGAAGATCCTTCTTAGGGAAGAGTCCTAGGTAAATCTAGACCAGGGGCATTGAATCACTTGCATAAAAGAATCACCACTATACAAAGGTATCTTTCCAAGGAAAAGGAGTCTGGGACTTGATGGAGAGGCATTAATTCCCAAACAGCCATCGGGCATCAAAACATACCAGCCTGGTGAATTTCACAGACACCATAACCAAAGTGTTCATGGCTCCAGATAAGGAACAATCCCTTGTGTTGCTGCTTTCCACAAGCATGAGCCCCACCCATGCAAAATGCTCTCTCCTCTCAACCGAAGCCAATTGTTCCCACGTGCACACTGTGACCAAATTTGTATTCAGTCCCACAAACAACAAGATGAGCTCCAGTTATTTAAAAACACTGTTAAATTTCTGTACTTATCTTGGCCCTGCAGTTGTAGTCAATTTTTAAGAGTTTAGGCAGGCAAAGCAGAAAAAAACTAACGAAGGGCACTGGTGGACAGCAAAGAGTGACTCCAGCCTGCTAATTAAAGTAGAGAGATAATCTTTTTTTCTCTTTTCCTTCCTCTCTTTATGTAGGACAGTCAGCCCTGAACTCAAGTCTTACGCCCTCGGAGTTCTATTTCTCCTCCTCCGTTTGTTGGGTATGTATTGCCTCTGTTACCTCTGTAATGAATTGGAGCTAACTGCCAGGTAAGTAAATGGGAGTGAAACTGTCCCATTTCCTGAGTCTTTTTTCTGTGATGCTGATTAGTAAACAAGAGAAACTTTAAGTTGAGACTTTTGTTCTGAGTTTAGAACTAAACTCAGGCACTGCCCAGCTATATGGTGAGTTGTCACAGAACTGAACTCTTGTCTTCCAGCCTCCCTGAATTCTCATCAGCATAAGGAAGCAAAGCAACTGTACTTAAAGGGGAAAAATTGTTGGATTAGGCAACCTAGGGACAGCTTGCTAAATGCGTCCTTTGTGGGATTGCCTCTGGGAGGGAGAGCCATTGTTACAACACCTCCCAAATGCAAACTGCATCCTGTATATATTTCCAAACTGATGTTCCTTATTAATCTTGAGGTTTCTGGTGTGTTGAAAATATGACCTTTATGCTCTTGAGTCCACATTCAGAAGTTTGGTATGGATAGAAAGAATATAGTCTAAGCCCCCTCTGCCCCACTTTTGACAATATTGAGGATTGAACTCAGGACCTTTGCACTGAGCTACATCTTCAGCCCTTTTTTGAGACAGGATCTCACTAATTCACCCAGGCTGGGATCAAACTTGCAATGCTTCTGCCTTATCCTCCCAAAGTGCTAGGACTAGATATGCACGCTCCTCATCATTGGAAAAATGAACAAATGGGCAGGAATAGCCCACGATTTACCTAGGGTCCTGGCAATTGGCTGAGGTCAAGCTGGCACAGCCAGTGAGAAGACCAGGCTCTCAATACTACCCTTCCTGTTCACTACACAATGCTGTTATTCTGTCCTGCTGTCAAATCCAAGATAACTGTTATTCAACTTTATTGTAGTTATTAATTATACAAATGGAATCAAAATAAAAAAGGGAGATAGCCATGTCCTACCTTTGCAGAGTAAACACATACTTCCCATTCCAACTAGATAGCTGTGAATGAGCAGAGAGATCTACCTATGACAATGTTTGTAACAAAGGAATCTTGGCAACAACTCAAATAGCCAACAGTGTGAAATTAAACCCACTTTGGTCTAAACCCCAAAAAGATTCATGTTGCCTCTTAAAACTCTTATAAAAAATACATACAGACTTGGAAAGGGCATATGTCAGGTAGAAGAGGGAAAAGTAACATAGACTTGCTACTGAAATGTTTAAGGGATATGTAAATTAGGAAAAAATATTTCCTAAATTTTTGAATATATATCTTGATTTTATAAAGGTTAATTCCTTTTTGGACATGGGAGAAGAGAAAATTCACTCTTAAATCCATTAACAGGATAAAGTCCTCTCTGGGGGATGGTGACCCATGGCATAATGCTCCTCAGCTCCTCTCTTTGCTGTCTTTAGCAGTGGCCAGTGATTGTTCCTTCCATAGCTCTGGCAGGCCACCGGGTCCTCTACTATTATTGATCTGTTTGTGTCCTAGGAAATTTTAGTGGCATCCTGGTCCAAGTCAGATCCCCCACCCCCACCCTGTGGAAAACAGCAATGCTGTAGGTAGGAAGATGCCCTAGATAAAACAAATTCAGTACTCATTTATGTTGAAACATTTGGGCCTGAAGGGAAGCTCCAGTAGCTTGTAGAGCTCTCCCACCACAGTCATCATACCACTTTTCTCTCCGTGTTAGATGGGTAGAATATGCCAGTTATCATCATGCCCTTCGGTCTGTGTGCACAGATATATAATATTGACCAGTTCAGAACCCTTCCATGTATATATTTATTCAACAAACACCTATTGAGCCCCTACTGTATTCTAAGTTACAGATAAGTGACATCAGCCCTCTCAGATCTGGCAAGGAAAATGGCAGCTCAGTCCTCGTCTGTGGCCTTGTGGAGGTCTCTTCACCTCTAAAATCACACAGATGTTAAGGAGCCAACATTCCTGCTTTATATATATCCTTCAGAATAGTCTTGATAGGTTGCATTTTTTCCACTTTGCACTATTTCTGAAAGTTAATGAAAATTGTAGGACAATGGAGACCAAACTGGATAGGATGTGCTATGTATTCTGTGATACAATTAAGATCATCACGGGCTTCTCTAATGCAGTCAATTTGTGCATCTGCCCCAGTATAATCACCTCAGCATTATCTAGAGCAGAGTCTTCAGTGTCTGCAACTGGAGCCCAGAGCAAGAGTGAGTCTTGTATCGTGTCCAAGTGCAAACATGCAAAGCTACAGCTGGAACAGAAATTACATGAAAAATACCTTAAAATGCATGACACATCATAGTTGCTATACTATTCTAGTGCACACTGTTTAAAAATAACTAGCCATGACCCACAATATTGATCTTACTGGGTCACAAATCAGTTTGGGGTCCCTGCTTTTAGAAGGACATGACAAAGTTTCATTTTTTAATTAAAAGCAGCTTAGCAAAAAAAAAAAAAAAAGTCCTGGCATTTAGCCCAACTTCATTTCTTGCATCACCCAGTAAGATTTACCACCATCCCTGTTAAGGAAAGGCCAAAGAATAAATCAGATTCTGTGACACTGCCGCCCTCTGTGCTGGCCCCACATGGGTAATGGGGATCCAATGGGGATGTCACAGTTGAAGGTGACAAGATCCCGTGACCAGGATAATAGGCGCATGTGGGAAGCCCACCATCGTGCTTCAGGATGCAGGCAGTGGGCCGAAATGGGTGGGGATGTCTACACCAAGACTTAAAACTGAGTAAGAATTCTTAGAGATGATCAGAAGGAGGGGAAGCAGAGAGACTCACAAGGATAAATTCCTGGGCTGAGCAGAGACGAGGCAGGGCTGATGGCTGCAGATGGTGGTAAATTGGGACTGGAGGGCTGGCTTCTGTCCAGCTGAATTTGACCTTCACATCTAGAGCAAATGCAAGCTGTTGCTGGGTTCACTATGAGAATGAGAAGACGCACTGTGGGCTTTCAAAAGGGTCCGTCTGTGCAGAGGAAGACAGCAAGTAGGGACTGCATAATAAGCCGGGTTGGGGTGAGAGAGTAGCAGAGGACTGCTGAGGTGGGTGGAGTTGAAGAATATGGACAGGAAGCCCCCGTGGGGTTCACTTCCTGGATTTAAGCACAGTAAGCCCTTTGTAACTGCAGTTCCCACACTTAGATTCACCATATTTTTAAATTATATCTGTAATGACCTCATGGATTTTTTAAATATTGTGACCTAAGCAATGCAGTATCATGACCACTTTTACAGCATTAATGTTATAGTAGACATTACAGGTAATCCAAAGATTATTTAAAATGTACCAGAAGAGGATGGGGGCTTTGTGCATATACTGTGCCATTTACGAGTCACTTGAGCAGCCAGAGATTCTAGTGTCACTGGGGGAACTGGAACCTGTCCCATTTGAATATCAAGGAACAGCTATAGGACTGGGGTATCTGGTAGAGCACCATACCTCAGGATCGTAGTGAATGGAGGAATGACAGTATTGATGGAGACAGAAGAGATGAGTAGCAGATGGAGGATGGCATAGACTAGTGCTGTTCAGTAGAACTTTGCGATGGAATGGGCTACAACTATACTGCAGATGCCCCATGAGTACTTGAAACAAGGCTATGTAAACTATTTAATTAAGCATTAGCTTTAAATAGCATTGGACAGGTAGGAATTTGGGGGCAGATCTTGATGGCCATCTGGATGGGTCAGTGTAGAGGGTAATAGGGGACAGCAGCTTGGCCAAGGACAATATAGGGTAAGAGGGCTGGACCTAGAAGTGAATGCAACTTTGGTCTTCCTTGTTGCTTTAGAGGCTGGTGGAAAGGAGTTAGTAGAAAGAGCTGGGACTACAGTATGTTGGTCAGTGTCTGAGAGCTTCCCTGGAAGCCCAGAAGGAGAGGTGGGCACATGCATGAGGGCATCTATACTTGGAAAGCAGAGAAAAGAAATTGAGGATGGTTGTCCTGGTGAAGCTAAAGTAACTAACCCTGGTGCCTGGGTGGAGGGGGGAGATGTAAAGACAGGAAGAAGTAGAAAGGATAAAGAAATAATTATAGCAAGTATAGGAAAGAACTGGAAGCTGTAGCCAAAGCTTGGATGGCACTGAGATTGCAGAGCAATTTTAAGAGATGACAGATTCCCCAGATGTGGTATCACAGGTCCATGGACCAGTTCATGTTGTCCAGGACAGTGGCTGAGCTTGAACAGTGGAGGATATCCCTGAGCAAAAGAAGCCTCGGTAAATTCAAAAGAACTTAACAGTCTACCCACAGAAGAATCCCTAGCCTAATCAAGCCCCTCCCCTTTCATCCTATCACAAGTGTCCTTGTGCTTTTCTGTCTGGGGCTTACACCAACCATTTGTTCCTGGATTTAATGAGGAATCTTGCTTCCACACCCAGTGTGGTGATTCAAATCTAGTTACTGGGGACGCAGGAGAGCCCAAGTTCAGGGCCATCCTGGCAACTTAGCAAGACTGTCTAGGGGTGTACATTAGCAATAGAGCACTTGCCTACCATATGTGAGGCTCTGTGTTTGATCCCTAGCACTGCAAAATAAAAAAGGTAGGGGAGCGGATCTTGTTCTTCAGGTATACCAGATGATGCAGATGCCATGTCAAATCAAGTTAATGAAACAAGCATCAGCTGAGATCCAGCCCCTTGCTAGATGTTGCAGGGGATGTAAAAGTGGCAGGAGCCAGTGTTCTGCCTCCAGGAAGAGAAGCAGGTACAAGAGGAGAAGAATAGGGTTACATGTGCTATAGAACCTTGAATTTCAAGGGAAAAGGTGTCACTCAGCTGAAAAGTTGTCACTGTGGAGCAAAGAGGGTTTTTAGATGGAAGAATGGGTACACATTCACCATTCTGACTTAGGGAAATCAGCCGGGAGCAAGGTGGTTTGGCAGGATGCAAGATAACTAATCAGAAGCATGGAGGAGCAGAGATGCACAGTTGAGCAGTGGGTCTGAAAGACAGCACTGCGAGCCATGGAGTGGAGCCAATGCCACTGAACCATGGCCCCTCTCCCTGGCTGACTAGATGAAAGAAAATGTGAAGCCTGTAGGGCTAAGTTCTGTGTCTGAGCCCTGGGCCTGGGCCTACCGAAAAGCCTTTAATACCTAAGATTACAGATGCAATTGATAAGTGTCTGCATGTGGGGAGAGGGATGGGCTCCCATCACAGAGGGCCTCTCCCCTACTGATACCTGCTTAGTATTCCAGAGAAAACTTCCAGGCAAAAAGCACTGGGCAGGTCATGCTCAAGGTACATCTCTAGATGCAGGTGTCCTTTCTGAGAAGAAAGTCTGAAGGTTTCAAATCCCTCTACAAAAGCACATCTTAGAAAGTCCTGATGTAGCTCATCAAAGCTCTGTTGAGCTCCCACTGTGGCCACAGTCTTGAATGGAAAGAAGCTCATGAACGACAGGAGAAACGAACAATTTCAATGAGGTGGGAGGAAGGAGGAGACAATGTCAGGATGCAGAGAACACTTCTTCCATTTACGTACATAATTAACGTTTAGTCAGCAAACATCTGTTAGGCTCCAGGCTGTCCCAGCACCTCCCAATGTCCTTGCATCACCCAAGACCTGCTCCCCTTCCTATGCTAAAGTAGCAGCGCCTCTTGACTCTAGACTCCTCTGTAGCAAGCACAACTAAGGATTTAAAGCCAGTTCGGCCATCACTGTCTAGGTCAGTGATGGCGAACCTTTTAGAGCTTTCAGTGATAACAACCACGCCAGCTACAGCACAAGTGCCATAGGCTCGCCATCACTGTCTGGGTGATCTCTGGCAGCTGATTTAAGCTCTGGGGCCTTTGTGATTTTTAACAAGGGGCCTGGGAATGAAATGAGAACAGCAGCTGTTCCTGACTGCTCAGATTTAAGACAAGTGAATTCCAGGTGTCCCTGGAAGATGCTTGCTTATGTCAACAGGCTAATCTCTTTCCTGGCATCACCAAAGCACATAAACTCAGTCTTTTTATGAGAATATACTTTTATCAGTCTCTAGCTGGTGCTGGACAGAATAGTCATTCCACTGGTTGAATAGGGACTCCATGGTGAATTCGAGTCTTGGCAGGTAGACAGGAGAGCGGTGGTCATTTTGTTCAGTGTAAATGGGGCAGTCCTTTTCAGTTTCCATTTTGTCCCATAAAGGAATGTGGATTTATCTTCCTTAAAAAGTGAGCTGAAAGGCTTTCATCAGTTTAAACCAGAGAATATAAATAGGCCTTGCCTTTGCAGCCGAGGGAACAAACAAAAACCAGAGATACAGAGCCCTGAGGTTTAATCTCTGTTAATAGATTTTAGGAAAACAGAGACAATTTCTTTAAACAGTGCTACAGTTTTTTTTTCACTGAAATGTATATATAGCTGCAATTGGAGCCAGACTATAATAAAAAGCAAGATTTAATCCTTTTAATATTCCCTGTCATAGGGAGACCCCATGCGTTGAGTCCGCACAAATCCTGCTAACACGGGGTGGGGGCTCCCAGGGCCCCCCTGATGGGCTTTCCTAATGTCTGCTTGATCTACAAAATTCCTACCCAGGAGACACAAAGGAAGCGAATGCAGGGCCAAAACACACAGTTTCCAAGGAAACACTACACCATCATCACCTCCCTTCTAAGGTAACCAAGAGCATGACAGAGGGAAGATACTCAAAGCAAGAAGAGACACTAAAATACATCTTACCCACTTGGCCTTCCTTCTAGAAGTCTTGATTATTCTCAGGAGGGGACTCACTTTTAAGACATAGAGGGTTCTTGCCGGTGGGGATATTCACTGAACCTTGGCTTGAAGGGTTTCCTGCTGACAGTTGTACCAGAGGAGGTGAAGGTTTACAAAAGGACAGACTTTCACTTAGCCACAATTTAGGACAGAAGACCAAGAACCAGATTTGTTGAGAGCTCTCCACAAATAGTTATCTCAATCCTTACAGCAACTCTGCAAGAACATATAATTGTGCCCATTTTGTGAACAATGAGACTGTGATCCAGGGAGGTTATATGAGTTACCCAGAGTCTAGAGTTTCCAGGAGACAGCGTTGGAGTCAGAATCTGTCATAACAGGCTCTGGTGCTAAAGTTCCCCTTTCCTCCGTCACAAGCAACCTCCAGATAGAAGCTCCCTGCTATCAAACAAGTGACAAGGAAAACTGACAACTCCTGCCTCTTCCTGCTGCCGTGTATCTGCCAGGATTGCCAAAGGCACTCTGCCAGATATCCAGAGAGCTTGTTTACAGAATAAGGCTCCTAGCCTGCTCTGTATTCACAGCCCTGAAGAAGGGCTCCTACATGCTCTCTTCCCTTCAAAACCACCTCCTACAAGCTTAGCAGAAAGGTAAATAAAATGTTCTTTGTAGGCCTGGAAATCTCTGATAAGAGCTCTAAAATCTCCAGTCAACACAGGTTGATTTAGAATAAAGTGGAGTTATGAGGTCTGAGTTTTGATCTATCAAGCCGGGGACAAATAATATCCCCATTCCGGATCTTTTTACATGTAAAATAAAAGGCAAGGCATTTGTGGAAAGGATTCATAGTAGATGTAGAATGTACTCTACAGTGCAGGAGGGGGCTGGCTAACTGCCTAATTATTACATAGTTGTAGCATAGGAGTCTCCCACTTGAGACTTCTCTAGGGGAACTAGCTTCTTGCAGGAACTGATTGGGCTTTTATATAGTCCAACTGAGTGATAAAACATGTAGAGATGAGTGGCTAGGTATGAAAATTAGGAGCATGAGACTCCCTTTGGTGACTAATCAGGTGAGTTCCAGGATAGCAGAGGTTTCTAATGAGAATCATCCAATCAGATCATCTTTAGCCATTGCCAGCACACCTAGAACTCAGGGCCTGATAGCCAGCATTCTCCTTTGGGAAATAACCCTAAATCAGTAAAAAGGAGATGATGAATCTGGCAGAGAAGAAAGCCAATACTTTATTCTGAAATATAAAAGGAATCTCCTAAAGATTATACTTCAAGTACTGAACCAAGAGTTTATTCTAAAATGTTACCTTAAGTCCTCTGGATAATGTGAATAAGTTAGCAAAAGACCTGGCTCCATAGAAGGGCAAGGCCCCTGCAGAACACTTACCTATCTTGTCTGTGTGGCGTTTTCATTAACCTTGACCAGGCAGGTGGTATTAGCTCCATGCTGAAGAAACTGAGTCCCTGAATTATCGAGAGATTCATCCTGGAGTTTTGGGTCCCTTGAGTTAAAGATTTTTTCATCTCCACCACAGATTCCTTCAAAAATGTTAAATACAGCATGAAAAACATTGATAGGCACTTAGCATTACAGTTTCTAACAACAGTAGATGAAGGCTTTTGCTAGCTCTTCCAAAGGCCTTGTCTTCTGGTGGTGGAGCTTCACAATAGAGTGTGTAATTGATGCCCGTAGCATATCGCGGTCTACTCCAAAGGCAACAGAATATTATAAAAATTCTTAAGTACACATACATAAGGGAGTACATTCTAAAAGGGCATTTTGCCTCCAACAAATGACTCCTTAGTACTCCAATTTCTCTCTTGACATGCTTAAACTAGCCCTGATTAACCAAACCTGCACATGTCCAGAAACTGATGTCTGCTGGAGTGGGGGAACCCAATTCTTAGTTCTCTCTCATGACAGAGATTTCACCCAAGTGTCGTCTACAGTCCTAGCTCAAGGCCCAGGATTGGGGTCACCAGGACAAAGGGAACCCAGAAGGAAGAGGAGGAAAGAGTATTTGTGAACTAAACCTTGCCCCCCCCCAAAAAAAACCAAAGCTCAGTGAAGTAGAGAGGTGAATGGATTTGCCTCATCCCTTTGCACCTCGGGGATGAGCTGGATTAGTCCCATAGATCCACAGGATTTTTCTGTAATTTACCCTGGCCCCACTTTCTTTACCTAGATGGTGTGTGGCTGTTTCTATTATGCAGTTGCCATGGCAGTTCCTCCACTTGGCTCTTTTTCTATGAAAAGAAGAAAGGCATTGGTTGGGGAGGGCAGGCGGCATGCATGCGGGGTCTCAGGGAAGGCCTCCAACTGCTGAGCAGCCTCAGGCCCACAGGGAATACGGCACATGAGTTTCCATTCTGCAAGGCTCGAACCAGAGAAGAGAGCAGCTTGTACGGGATTTTGAGCTTAGAGTTTATTTATGAAATCAAGCTGCTTGGGAAGTTGAATGAGGTTTGCAACTGGAAGTCATCTCAGCAGTTTCTCTCAGGGGTAGTGAGAGATGGAGGTGGAGGGTTCAAAGGAGGAGTGCTGAGGCACCCAGACAGGAAGGTGGGGTGCTCTTGGCTCTAAAACAAGGATGATAGCAATGCACTCAGCCCGTTCCAGGCCTCACTGAACTAGGGGAACACTGTGTCTTCCTCCAGCCTCCCTCTTCCCTTCCGCAAGGTCACAGAACAGTTGTGCTGCTGGTGACAGGCTGACTTTAGGGGTCTGTGATCCCGCAGCACATGCATTTGCTTGGATTTTCAGCATAGAGGCACTTTTCTAGACTAAGTGCCTGCATCTCAGCAAATCCTCAAAAGCACCTACCTTAATAAAAAGTCAAATCACACAATCCAAGCCTGACCCTGGAGAGTGAGACAGCAGCCGTGGACTCTCAGAGTTGTCCTACCTGGTTGCCGTGACTTGTCTCCATTTTGAAAGTGATTGACAACCTAGTCAATCATGTTTTTCTGGAAGAATGAATTGGTATTAATGACTCATCCATTTTTTTCCCATAATACAAATAACAATCTCCCCTATCCCTCAGGCAGCCAGAATCACATAGGAATGTTTTATAGATGACTGAGCTGTACTCTGAACACTCAGGTTTTGTTGGCCTTGGACAACACAGAGAGCAACATAGAACTGAATAATGGGGACAGCTCTCACCTCCCGCCTCCAATGACAGGGGAGAAGGGTCTGAAATGCCCCGTTGAAAAGGCCTTAAAGCAGGTTCCCAACCCAGGATGGGAAATATTCTCACAGTCTGATTTTAGGGGAAGGGAAGTTACTGCCTGCGTACACACATGTCTCCTTTGAAACTACGTGCAGATACATGCAGTATAATATCCTTTCTGATTCCTCCACCCAGAAATGCGCAGGGCCCTGGAAGCCCCAGGCAAGAGGGCAAGGCAGAGTGCGGGGCTCCTGCTCAGACTCTGCATCTGAAAACAGCAGCTGGCATTTCACATCCACTGAGCTCAGTATGCACCATTCTGAATACTGTTAGTATATTTAGTCTTCATGGTGCTTTCATAAAACTGCATTATTCATGTCCTCATTTTGTATAAGGAGAGGGGCACAGAGGGCTTAAAATTTTTCCAGCCATATAGGGCAGAACTGGGATCTGAACTCGCCTTTAGGCTCTCCTGTGTGTTTTTAAACTACTGAGCTCTAGAGCTACCAGGTCCAGCATTCCTTCTGGGATCCTATAAAGAGATTCACACAGCCAGGACCCGGTGTGTCAGTCTCTGCCAAGAACCAGCCACCAGAGCTGTGAACATTCTTCTGTCTCCCACAGGCTTCATCCCCCCACCCCTCATCTTCGGGGCTGGCATTGACTCCACCTGTCTCTTCTGGAGCACGTTCTGTGGGGAGCAAGGCGCCTGCGCACTCTACGACAACGTGGTCTACAGATACCTGTACGTTAGCATCGCCATCGCGCTCAAATCCTTCGCCTTCATTCTCTACACCACCACGTGGCAGTGCCTGAGGAAGAACTATAAACGCTACATCAAAAACCACGAGGGCGGGCTGAGCACCAGTGAGTTCTTTGCCTCTACTTTGACCCTAGACAATCTGGGGAGGGACCCTGTGCCTGCACATCAGACACATAGGACAAAATTTATCTACAACCTGGAAGACCATGAGTGGTGTGAAAACATGGAATCTGTTTTATAGTGATACAAAGAGGGCTGAACTCTGTATTAATAATCCAAGGGTCATTTTCTTAAAAAAAGAAAAGGAAAAAAAAAAAGGTTTTCCCCAAACAGTCAACAGACAGGCATACATGCGCACACACACACAACTTTTGTCCTTTGGCTCAAAATCAGAGCCAGACAGGACTGAGAATAAGGAAAGAATGGGATCATCCTTGAGGGCGCTCACACTGCTGAGGCTCAGAGTTGGCTTTGAAAGCACCTCGTGGTCTTTGGGATAATGATAGCTACAAGCAACAGGCACTGCCAAATTCAGGGCACACTGATGGCCAGCGTGGAGGATGGACATTCCTGGATATATACACACACAAGTAACAAAAGTCTACTAAAGACACACAAGGCTGAGTTGAAAACATTGCCAGATTCAGCACTAGTGATACACTCCTGTGCCACCGTCTCCCTCCATGTGTGGGTGGGGGGCACATGAGTCCAGAGGGTGGATGCCCCACTCCTCTGACTTGCGCAATATGGGTCACGTGCAGACTCACCCAGTCTGCATGCGGTTCAAGGCCCTGAGCTCTCAGCGATGCTAATGGGTGATCCAAGCTGGAGTCTATAATTGGTACCTGTCACCAGCGCCATTTCCATGTTCAAGACTGAAGGCCCAAGGGGGAGATGGGCAAAGGCCAGCACCTTGCAGTGGCCAAGGCCATCTCTTCCAGCCCCACAGAGTGACCTCAGGAAGCTGCGGACCTCGCCTGGCTATGACTGACCCGCTCAGAGCCGGTGAGCCCCAAGTCCAAGTCATTTGCTTACATTTGCCAAACATTTTGCCATTTTTTCAAAATACAGTACATAAGAATTTCAAACTGTTGTGTGTATCATCCTCTAATTCCTGTTTTTAACTATACTAAAATCTGTGTTAACCCTTCGGTCACTAACACAGTCCTATTGACCGGATTTATTATGCTGGTTGCTTTTACTTTTCTCTTTTTTTTAATGCACCAAAAATATATGATCCAAGGGATGCAATTAATCTATTGTAATTTTTATCATTTTATCCTCATTTGGATATCTGCAATAACAATATATGATGTGTTACAAGAAGAAAAAGTGCTCCACAAAGAGTGTATATGCAGTCTGCCTTTGAAAGAATCACAGTTGAAACAACAGGGGATAATGTGATGAATTGCAAATTTGCCTTCTGGCTTTATTCCCTATGATTCAGTGCTCACTGTCATGGGAAGCCCTTTTATATTCACGCTTCACGTTCCAGAAGGCGTTCTTTTCTGCCTGTGGAGGAGACGCGCTTAGATGTGGGTTTGAGGGCATGGGTGCGATGCTTCTGGGACCAAGAAAGAGAGGAAGTGCAGTTCCCTAGCACAAGCTGTTGAGCAGGCTGTGATAATAGACTCACAAGCTCCAAGGAGCAACCACATGTCCAGTGCATGAAAATGTCAACAGTAGTTCCAGGGTCAATCTTGAACTAAGAGGGCTTTGTGTGTGCTTTGACAGTGGCATCTCAGAATGACCCTGTCATCACTTGGGACAAAATCCTGTATTAAAGCAGCACACTAAATCTCTCTGGCCATTTCCAGAAGGTAACAGAGTGCGTAAGTGTACACAAGCATGCACACAGAGGGGTTGTTGGCTTGCACTCTGTCCTTTTTTGTTGACCTTGGTAATGCCTGGTTGTAAGGAAGATCACAGAGGTCAGTTGGTTGGTTTGCTTTTCACTGCAGTTTGCCCAAAGGGTAACAAAAGAATCAAGGAAGAAAAGGGTGACAAGAGCAGTGAAGTGCCAAGTTTTTAACAAATACTGAATGGGAGGATCGGAGTGATCTATAACTAGAGAAAGAACTAAGCAAGGCTGACTGGAGAGGGGTGTGTGGCAACACACCACGGCAGGCAGGATGCTCCTAAACATACCTTTCATCTGCCAGTGTTAGTTGCTCTTGTTCATGACCATGGCGTGCTCATCACTACCTTCACCAGTAAAAGAGAAAGACAGTTCTCCAGTCAGTTCATAAAATATGAACACTTTGTCTCTCCTAAGGCTTTCATCATATTCTATACAGGTTTTGGTTTGGTTATTTTGAAAATACACTACCAGTAAGTTACCACCCTCTCTTGTACCACTGCATACGTCTCCAAACTCAGCACACACACACACACACAGATACACAGACCTAGGATCTATGTTTGTTTCATGGCACTATTTGCTTTTATTAAAAAAGAATTTTTTATCTCTCTGCATCTTGGATTTTTTTGTCTAAAATTTTAGGATGAATGAGAAAAGAGGTTAGGAAAACAACCCTCAAGGTTCCATTTTATCAGCAATTGAATATAAAGTTAAAATCCCCTATGGCAAAATGGTTTCTGTGTGTATTGTGTCACCTTTTAAAATTTTAATTTTATTCCTATATTTGAGACTGGGAAACTCAGTGTAGTTTTTACTTACCTTGTGCTGTGAAGAACCATTGTACCTCCATGACGCCACCCAGGCCTCTGGGCATCCTTTTGTTTTGAGTGGTATGTTGAGTGAAAAAGTGTCCTGGTAAGATCTCCCTGAGATTTAACAGAAAGCAAAAAATGTAAGGAATGGAATAAACCTAGAAAGCTAATGCTACAGTTCTTTCTCTCTTCCTCCAACTCCTCCACTGTTTTGGTGGGACCAGCCCCCGGATGGATGAACAGACCTTTGATAGCTCCTAGACAGGGACCAAGAGTTTGCTAAGCTTTTCTACCAATTTTACATCCCCATATACAGTATACACAGTTGTAACAGAGTCTCTCTGGGGAACAGGATTTTCTGTGGGCCCCGCCATGGCAGAAGACCACAGCATGCTGACTTCCCTCACAGCTTACAAGAAATCGGGTGCCAGACCATCCTGTTTTCACAGCCCCTCTCAGGAAGCCATGCTTAACAGGAAAAAATAACAGAAGGGAGCCAGGGGCTTCTGAGAAACTGTTTGATGCTGTTACTGATGTCTTCCACATCAGAAGGAATGTTTCTCTCCATACAAGTTGTCCTCCTCCACCTTACTCTAGGAATTATTTCTAAGGTATGGTTCAGTGGCATCTACCCATCCAAATCATGATTCTTCCTTCCTGGGTCCAAAAGTGGCTAATAGCTTCCCTTCACACATTGCAAGATCTCCTGATCCACCATTTAGAAAAGCAGCTCATAGCAAATGTCCCACACAACAGCAGCCACCCAGTCCATACTGCTTCTAGAAGGGCCACTGCTCAAAGTAAAAAGATTCTGTTGTTGCCCATGGACTAACACCCACACCTTCCAGGGAAGGCCCTGCGCAGAGAAACACAGAAAGTGGAAGAGTTTGTGTGGCCTCATGGAGAAACCCCTGAGAATAGCGATAGCTGCCTGTGTCTCGTGCCACTGTCTTGTTGCCTGCTGCTTCCGGTCCTGAGCCATGCAGTTTCTTCCATCCAGCCAGGCCTGTGTTTCTAAACACCTTGTGGGAATCCTGGAAATACCACTCCACAGTGTTAAGCAATAAAAGTCAAAGTATAGAAACCAACGCTGCTAATCCTGCTGTTGAGACCAGTGGAGCAAGGACAGGAGAAGATGCCGCTTCTATTTGCTGTAGTCTATCTTTAGTGGTTCTTTTCAGATGAGCAGAGAAACCCAGACAAGTAGTTTTCAGTCCAATAGATGGCTACCACTGGCTACCTTTTTCTACCCTTTGCTATTCTTAGCTGATTTTATTTCAGGTTTTATAGAACCAGCTACCCAGCTGGAAAAAGGAAATTTGCAAAGAGTAGCATCGTGACTGTGTCTCAGGACTCCTCCCCTGCCCTATCATTAGGGTCCCCTCTACCATAATCTGTTTTCCTTTCTTTACCCATTAGGTTAGAATCCAGGTCAGATACCCAAGGGACACGGGTTTTCCAAGAGAAGTTGTTAATGAAGCTAAATTTAGCTTAGGAAATTCATTTGGGATCCAAATATACCCTTTTTCTAGCCTCTCTTCATAACACCCCATCAAGCCTAACTCATACCAAACTCCACCTCTCAGACTGTAATCCAGGTCAACTCCCTCTAAATGATAGTCTGTGGACCTCAGGTCCCTACAATGGTGGTTACCCAAGAGCAGACTGGAAGAGTCTCATTCTGGCAGCATATGCAGGGGAAGCACTTTGTTTAGTTGCCTATTCTGGAGACTATGGCCAACAGAATGGATGGAACTGACCCTGACTCCCCACAGCTGCCTCCCCCACCTCCCCTTTCCTGGTCTATAAGAAATATGGGCATCATATGGTGCTTGGTCAGCATGCCAGGGACAACACTGGAAAAACACCTATAGTAGGAAATTCAGAAAAACAAAGATGGTCCTGTACCTAAGGAATATGTGACTGCTCAGTCAGGGACAAGAAAACTCTGCTTTCTCAGAGACTATCAGATAATAACATAATTAGTCTTTCTGTAGCATTGATTTCATTTGAGGCTGTGCATTATATACACTTGATGAATTCTTAATGTATTTACTCGTTCACTTCTTTACTTAAGGTAGGAAAGCTTCCATAAAAGAGGAAAAGCATGCCCTGCCCTCCAAGAGCTCACAGTTCAATGAGTTGGACATAAAGGCAGTGAGATGTCAGCAGCTCAGATCTGTCTGGGCGTGAAGACTTATGCTGGTGACAAGAATAAGATTACCTCAGGGAGAGTGCAGTCTAGAAGACAAAGCACAGTGGACTTCTGCTTTAAGGAGGAGGTGCAGGGCAAAGGTCCCCTGGAGAGACACCCTGTTTCCATAAGAGGCCAGCAAGGTATAAACTAAGATTAAGCCTAGACTAGTCAATAAACGAATGGGCTCTGGTCCAGTAAAGCTGACTCCCCGATAGCAGCGGCTAGAGGAAGGGTAGTGAGTACCAACTTCTCTTCTGGGCTGAGGCCTGAAGCACCATCTTGTTTGGGGTAGGGCGGCACTAGCTCAGCGAAGGCAGGGCAGATCCTAGCCCCTGAAACTCCCACAGTGCTGCCCGAGTCCTGTGTCCCAAGGGTCTTAGAGGAAGGCAGTCTTGCCCATGAGAATCTAATTCAGATATCTCATTCATTTCTAAAATTGAGGTAAGTACCCTTTTTGCTGTCTGATTTTATAGTTGAAGGCAACCTTATTTTACTCTGATGTGCTGTGGAGAATTTGCACTAATGACACAACTCGCAGTGCCTCCCAACTCCAACACTCAGCACTTCAGAGTAATCACTCTCTTTTTTCTTAAAATGATGGCAACAGATTCGTGAAGGATATGTACAGAAAATAAAGGATGAATCCAGACACTGGAATAGATTTCCAACCTGTTCCTTCCTCTCCAGAACAGAAGTGTGGCATGCTAAAGCTCACAGCTCTGCCAGGTAGAATAACCTGTAACCACTAATAAAAGTTAATCATAGTCATCCCTTAACATTCATCACACACTTACTCTGCATTAGCTGCTAGGCTGAACTTGTTCTATGCATTAGTTCATTTAATCTCAACAGTTCCTATGAAGTAGGAACTGTTACTAGCTTCATCTTACAAGGGAGGAAAATGAGACTTGGAAGGCTTCCAGAATTGGCTCAAGGTCACAGCAGAGCTAGGACTGTAACCCAGGTCTATAAATACAAAGCCCGCATTCTTTATCATATTGCCCCCCCACCCGACACACACCAGGCAAAATAGGAAGGTCTCCTCCTTGCCCACAGGGAGGGACTCCTTGGGGAAGTCTCTCACCCAATGGACTAAGAGTCTCCACACTCTCCTATGCCTCCCGATAGAACAGGCAGGACATTAGGGAAATCTCTTCCTATGTTATCCCAGGTCTTATGCTCTGATCCGAGTGGTCCATTTATGAAGTGTTCTACCAGAAATGGACAGAAGAGGTGAGGAAACAGGAGGTTTTCCATACTATCACGTTGTTAAATGCACTTGCAAAGCCTCAGGCTGCCCTGCTGGCCTCCTTAGTATTGTCATCAGCACCAGAGGACCCTGCTCTCATTGCTGCTGTCTGATCTACTGCAGGCCCCAGCACCTGGCATCTGCATCCATCTCCAAGTCTGGCCCTGCCCCAGGGCTTCAAACACATGGAAATTCCTCCCCAGTTGGATATGTCCTACTCTATTCCTAGATTCTAGGCCTTTGTGAACACAGAATCTCAACATTTTTATTTTTACAATAATGGCTCAACTCAACAATCAGGAGTTGATGACAACCATAAACTTAGAATATTTTTCCCTCAAGGTATAAGTGATTACATTCTTCCACTATGAGCAAATGGAATACAGCCAATTTTAGCATGCTGAGATTTTTGCCATTTCGTTAATGTTTTTCTTAAATACATGCTAACCACAGAGGGTGGCACTCATGGAGGTACGTTTGCCAAGGCTGTTTGATGTATAGTCTAAGTCCATACAGTGAACTGGAACCTGCAGTATTGAAAGTTTCATTAAAAGAGGAAGCCAACTAAAACATAAATCGTACTCTAATCCAGCACCTTAAAGGTAGGGAGGGTCTGGGGAGCTCATGTTTATTGGCAGCTACCACCCTTGGGACAAGTGCCATGAATGTTTTACTCCCAGCAGCCTTTTCACACCTGCCTGTAAGGTAAGTATCCTTTTTTGGTTTTGTTTTGTTTTGTTTTTTACACTTTACAGATCAGGAAACTAAACCTCAGCAAATAGGAACTTTGTAGGTCAGACAGTTAGTTCAAAAGATCACCAGGAGCCATTTCAAAGTCTGTCTGATTCCTGAACTGAGCTCTTTCCAATACATTATACCACCACCAATGTGAGAACCTGGATATGGCTTCTTACGAAGCCAACAGAACATCTACCGTTGGGACCCTCTGCAGGCATCTATAGTGTTCTAGAAAAATGAGCCAAGACCTGGAGGTGAGAACCCTGCAAAATTCTGCCTACAGAAAAACCATATTTTATTCTAATAATTAAACAGTCCAGACCTTTAAAAACCCTGCTTCCTTCTTCGACATTAGCCACATCGGCAGAAGTTTCAAAGCCAAACAACATCCTCTGCCTTATTCGTTCTACAGAGCAAGAACCAACCCCAGCTCTCCCATTTGTCCTACTGTCCACATCTCCCATCAAAGGTGTCTAGGAGAAGCCGGAGGCTGTAAGGACTTGAGCCTTTCTGAGGCTGAGGAAGGAGGTGTCAGACAGCTCCTGGGTTTCTTCCTCTATAAGACAAATCTCAGCTTCAATATCCAAAATAAGGAAGTGACATTTCCAAACTATCTCCACCTTTTACCTCCAGGTCAAAGTCTAAAGAGGACAAATAAATGAACAGGGACTTTTATGGGGCCACTGTTCGTGTGTCGTTGACTAGGAAAGCTACCTATCTCAGTCAAGGAGAACTGCCTGGCTTACAGATCGTCACAGGGACGAGCTCTGATTTTTAATACCTTTACAATGAAGCCACAGCATCTATTTTGGAAGTGTGGCATCAGCTTTAAAACCTGCTCCACTGAGGAAACTTTCAGCACAGGGTGACTTTCTGTGGCCAATGACAGACTGGTCAGTGCTGCCGGAGAAGGCATGACATTAGGATGTCAAGTAGTTTCATTGCCCCTGGGACTTGGATTAATGGTAAAAGAGAGACAGAAAGTGACTCTTAGAATCCTAGGGCGCAGAGTGTGTAGGTGACTTAGATAAGATGAAAACAGGCTAACGATTGGGATACATCTTCTTACTCATCCCGTGAAAGAAACCTCTGCCTGGGTGTTGGTATGGACACATAGATACATATCCTCAGAAAGATGTGGCCTTCCACATGGGCTTTGGGCTTGGAGTCTGGTCCCTTTGGGGGTACATGGAGTGAAAACCAGCGCTTTATTGCTTCAGCTTCCTGCTCTTCTCCGTCAAAGCCATGCTGCTATGATATAAGCCTAAAAAAAAGTAGGAAACGCAGAAAAGACCGATCTCTTTTTCCTCTTGGCTCTTCTTCCCTCCTCCCCTTTAGGCACAGAGTACCAAGACATTGAGACTGAGAAAACCTGCCCCGAGTCACACTCACCTTCAGAAGACTCCTTTGTGAGAAGCTGAGGGCCTGCCCTCCTCCTCCTCCTGCAGAGAGCAGCCCACCACCACCCACAGACCTCGCAGGCCTGACTTAGCGCGCTCTGCCCTGCCCAAGAACCCCAGGGTCCCCGTGTGGAGTATCCATGCGCGCTTCCTTTGAGGCCCCAAGTGCTGGCCTGTGACAAGGACCAAGGAGATGACGTAGGGTTGAGATTCCTCCAGGAGCCCTCGGAAGTAGGCGTCTCTGGGTCGCAAGCCTGACCTAGCGTGCATTCCCTCCTGCCTCCCCTCCTCTGGCTTCCGTGGGGATGGCTCGCTACCGTGCGCCGAAAACCCCTCTTGGGAATGTTTCTCTGAGGGCTCCAACAGCTCCAAAGAAATCAGCCAAAGCTAGATTTTACTAGAAGGGGTCAAAATCACCCCGTTTCAGAGTAGAGGAGGCAAAAGCACATACTCAATAGTTTTTGAGTGTGGTATTCTGTATTTTTGCAGCTTATATTTTCCAGATGAGCAGTTTAGAAATATGTGATGTAAAGTACATACTGTACATTGCTGAAAATTATATTAAAAGCACTATTTTAATTCTTCCTCTGTCTCATGCTGTTCCCTCTGTCATCTTTCTCTCATGTTTTGGGGGCAAAATGATCCCAGCAGGAAAGTGTTTCTGGGGTGTTTGTTCTATCTTGGGGAGCTTTGAGATGTTCAAAAGACTATGGAGTCAGCATAGACCCAAGTTCAAATCCTCCCCCGGCATTTGTTGCTAGAGTGACATTCATCACTGATCTGTCTGAGCCTGTTTCATTATCTGTAAAATGGGACTGTTAATGCTTGCTTTATACAACTATAGTAAGACTTAAAATCAAATACAAAGTTACCGAGTGCAGGGCTCAGCACAGAAGTGGCTGTGCATTGCTTCCTGGACATCTGGCTGGAGTGAGGTACTTCACAGCACGAAGCAGCTCCTACTAATGCTGAGTGGTTGGTTCAGCACTGGTGCTGTCCTGTTCCTCCATGATTATCCCACCAACTGTAAACCCCAGGAGAACAACAATGGCTTTGTCTCAGGATCCCCCACTCTCTAGAGCGAGGCACAATGTACAGAGGCTGCTCAAAGTACAAGTGAACAAACATCCCAACAGCTTGGGTCCCAGTCCTCAGCGACCACTTCCGCATCTGGACCCACCATGGGACGACACCATGGACAGAGCTCGACAGCCTTCGCTTGCCAGGCCTCTTTCTGATTGGCTGGCTTGACTTCCACACCCTAACTACCTGACTGACTGGACTCCTACCACACCTGGGTACATGGGACAGGTGGCTTTCTGCCACTGACTTGTGTCGGAGAGACCCCAGGGCATTACTCTGCAGCTAGAGAGGAGTGGTGGGCACAAATGCTGTCATGTCAAGTCAAAACTCACCCCAAACCAGAATCCCTTGAAGACTCCACTCGTCCCAGCTCTTTCCAGCCTGGGGCTCGGACTGCCCAGGAAAGCAGCTCACTGCCAGGATGCTTAGGGCATTAGGGACCCCTTTAGCTCAACCCTGGTTATTTATGTAATTGTTTATATTTTTTGCAAAACAACATGATTTATTCTCTCTGGCATAAAAATCCCAAGAAAATGCAATTTCAACGTTCTCTGTGCGGATGTGAAAGATGCTGAAACAGCTAAAAAGGTGGCTGGTGGTTCCAGATAAGAACTGAACTTTATCTGCACTAGAAATTCACATGGAGACAGAAGAGGGAAGAGAAGAAGGACAGCTTCTCACCTGGGTGCTAGTCCTAAATTTCACCTTTGTTTTTTTATCTTCAGTCCAGTTCTTTTCCTTGACTACTTTTATCCCCCCTCCTAAAAGTGATCAAATTATGGAAAACTCACCCTGCCTCCATTTAATGTCAAGATCTTAAAAACATATTACTTCTTCTTTGGAGTCAAGAGATGCATGCTTCAATGTCGGTCCCTGAGAAGTTTGTACAGGTCGTGGAGCCACCTTGGTGAGAACAGGTGACTTAGATGAGAGCCCAGAAACCCTCTCTTCCCAATGTCCTCTTGGCTCCCAAGGGTAACCAGGGTCGTGAACCAAACACGCTTTCACCTATCTTGATCCAGATTGGAGAATCCAACTTAACCTCTTCCCCAGTCTTTGTGAAAGGGTGAGTCATGTACTCAGGTATTTTGCTCAACCAGATTAAACACAGGCTCTTTCTGTGACCCTTCACTGGGTTCAGAACATATCGATCTACTGCTCAAAGCCTTTTATAACTTGAGGAACTACTGCTACAGAACTGCCTCTAACACATAAGAGACATAGATGCTAACACACGGGACAGACTGGTTTGTTAGATAGTGTCTTCACTTTCGTGAGTCCTGATACAGTGGTACTTTGGGTCACAAATTTAATTCTTTCCATGGTTCTGGTCACAAACCAAATTGGATGAGAGCTGAATCAAATTTCTCAATAAGGTCAACACTGAACCTGACCATTGAGTTTAATTCAGTTCTCACTCAACCCAGTTGGTGACAAGAATCATGGAAAGAATTTTATGAACCAAGGTATCTCTAGCATGCTCTCTATGGGATCCTCAGTGGAGGTCATTCCAGATCTTTAAGAATCTCACTTGCTCTGTTCCTCATTAAAAAAAAAAAGTTAAGGAGTGAAATAACCAAGAATACAAAGGCAAAATGGCAAGATCATGCATTCCTTTCACCAGCAATACAGAACAGCTCTCAAGACTGGAACTCTGTATAGTAGAAATCCCAGACTCTTCTGGACAAGACATCTTTGTATGAGACTTCTCTCTGTTATATGTCAGTGAGATTTTCACCATCTCAGTGAACTAAACGTGGAAACGTTCTGCCACCACCTTTGGAACCCTCTGCCGCCCACCCAGCTCCTTTCTGACCTCTGATGCCTAACTTTCCCTCCATCCTACCCTTCAAGTTCAGGGAATTACTCTCCATGAAGTCAGATGTATTTCCTGGTCAAAATCAATGCTCCAAATAGGTTTCAAAGAAAAAAACAGCTCAAAGGACACACAGTTCTCCCTATTGTTTCTGAAATCATCCTTAGTTCGCTTTTCAAGTTTTAAGCCAATGATTAGACATCACAATACAAAGCTCTAGAAGGAGACGTTCTTGAAAATATTGCTCAGGACTTTGGAGATAAGAGTTTACTTCTGGAATGAAAGAGGAATGAGTCTCATCCTTGCAAGCCACATCCTTGGCCATGCACATGCAAAATAGCTTCAGTATAGTTGCTGCCACTGAAGTTTACCTATAGTTTCTTTTCTGAAGAGCTACGCCCTCTATGCCCCAGTCCCTCAGTAAATTTCTTAATTTTTCAGTTATTCTTTATTAAAACATCTCTGCCTCCCTTAGGGAGATTCATTTGAGAACTTTGGCCTCACATTCCATGCAGGCCCCATGAGAGCAGGCTGGTTCCATGGCTCCCGGACCCTGGAGCAGAGGGTGCTCTCTCCCACCTTTTTCCTTTTCTCCACATTCAAATGTGGCTCCAGATGGAGGTGTGGAAGTCGAGAGTGGAGTAAGGCTTCCTTGGCAGACTTCCTGCAGCTGAGCATGATGCCCTCATTGCCCAGGGCTACTGATCTCACCTCTTCAGAGCAGTACCGATGCGGAACAGATGGTTCCCAGCTGGCTTCAGTGAAGAGGGACTCAAGCCTAAGGAGCTCTCTTAGCTTGCTTTGAGAGGCAGCTCCAAAGCAATCCAGCAGAGTCTGAATTGCCAGCCTTGGGCTCCTTTTCCCTGTAGCGAGTGCCACTTCCCTTGCCCAACACCAAACTTTTGACGCAATGGCTTTGGAGACACCTTCCCTTGAATAAGGGAAGGAAACCAGCCAATGCCTTTCTTCATTAACATTACTCTTCTCCCCTCAGAAGGTGACCTCTAACTCCCTTCATCAGCCCTTTATTTTGGGGATGATGGGCAGTGGGAATTAGTAGTACCAATTTTTATAGAGAAGGAAATACTCGAAAGACCTCCTCCAGCAGTCTATACTAGTATCATCAAAAGAAGGTTGATCAACCAACAGATGGCATGTCCAAAGATGCCACTATCTTAAAGAAAGTCTCCCTGTTGCATGTCATAAACAACCACCTTGTACCTAAATGCTCAGCTACCTGTTAACCTTCAAAGAATTAACTTTATATAGGTGTGACACTTCATCACAGAGTGCTGATGCAGGATCTGGTGTAGAGCCCTGTACCCTCAGAGATCCTATTGAGAGAGGCAAAGAGACTGTATCCAACAAACTTACAGTCTAGATAGAGGAAAAATAAGCCTGCACCCCCTAAGAGCCCTGTACATTTAACTGTTGTGCTAGGTAGCAGAGATGTGAAAGTGATAGGAATTCAGAGAGGAGAACTTGGGTGGAAGATGGAGCACTCTGCTGGACGGAGAATGTGCTGAAGACTCATCTCTTACAATGCTTTGTCTATAGGAGTAGGTGACTCAAAGAAGGGGGGGGCTGTGACTGTGGAAGTAAAACATTCTAGAATAATGGTAACAGTGTACAGAGCACCAGATTGCATCCTTTACAAAGCTGTGTCCTCATTTCATTCTTCCAGAAACCTTCAAACAGGACTGGTTTCCTACCAGCTTGTTAGCATGAGTGTGAGTCACAGACCACAGTGTGCTTATCAATAAGGCCAAGGTCAACCTGGTCACTCCGTAGGAAGACTGCTCAGAATCAATGGGATAATATCCCAACAGCTATTAGTACTAGGCCTGGCACCTACAGTATGCCCCAGAAATCAAAGAATTCTTTCACTTGAATACATAGAAAAACATTCTCACTCACATTTCCAAATCATCTGACAGTCCAATTTTAACACAGCTAACTTGCATGAGTAAATAATTATAACAGCAATTATCTCCCTGAGGACAATTATTTTCTATCACCAGTTGCACCCACTGAAATTACATGCACAAGAAGCAGAGTCACCCATTGGCAGGTAAACATAATTAAATTGGAAGAATAACATCCAATGGCTGATTGGATTAATAAAAGAAATTTATTCCTCAGAGGTATTTCAGAAATGCTTCTCCAAGCTGGATCATATTTTTTAAAGCTTAAACTCTGAATTCAAATTATGTATTAATTCCTTCCCTTAAAATCAGCACATATCAAATCCTTATAAACACCATGTACCTCTGAAAAGCTAGGACTATGATGGTTTTTATAAACCATACAAAGAGCCACAAATCCTCTTGATAGTTCCGTAAAAATAGATACATAAAACCCATGGTATTTTGTTCTTAAAACAATTCAGCAATAATCTTATTTTGGTGAAACATTTCCTGGTTTGAGAATTCTCTTTTAAACAGTATTCCACACTTTTGATAAATACAGTCACCATGCCACAAATTTAAATAATTTTCTTCCCTTACACTCTCCAAGAATAGTAACACAAAGACTTGGATCAAAAGGGCTCACAAAGTTAAAAACTCTCCATTGATTTCTTATAAATCCATGACATAGTCATAATAACTAGTGGGCCAAAGTTTATGAACATTAAGTGATAAAGAATTTTTCATTTGGGGAGTTTTCAAAACTCTATTTGTTCTTTAAGACATGAATATGGGTCTGAAATTTTAGTTCTAAATTTGTGCCTACTGTTTATCACTCCAAACACCTCCAGATAATTGGTATCTGTAAGTTACATGAATTTTTATGCGGCTCATCGTTCATGAGTTTGGTGGCAGTCTACATGCACACTTCTTGGGAGCTTGAAATACTTCTGTGAAGCAGAGATAAGAAAACCATAAAACTTTATTTTACCACCGAAAAAATCCCAAAGAGGACAGTGTCCTTCCTCGTAGCTCTTACGTGGCTCCATCACAAGAAAAGGAAATAAAACTCTGTTCCAAGATGGCCGCCGGAAAGGACCACAGGCTGTTAGGGGCCTAAAAGAGCATTTCAGTCACTTCTGTATTTCCCACGTGGAAAAGAAGTTTCTATCCAAAGCTACTGTAGAAGTCAAAATAGGTGCATTGAATATTCACTGCATACTTTAAATGTTCTTAGAGTGTAGACTACAGCTAACTTCGAGATTTTGGGGCTTCATCAAATTGTACCATTAGGGCAAACCACATTTATTTATCTAATCACATTAACTAAAAGATAACATATCCTGGACTGCTACCAACTTAAACATTTTAAAAGGCTCTTTCTAAATATTTATCTGAAACTAAGACTTCATTAGAAAGATTCTGGTGTTGTCTGAGCAACATCAATGACATTGATGTTGCTCAGACAGCTAAAAAGACTTCATAAATAGGCTTAAGGCTACAGTGACCACTTGGAATAGGTTAGCTCCTATAGGATATGGTTTACTTATAGGATATTTTATTTTATGTATCCTGTTGTTTTTTACTTATATTAATCAGGAGAGATATTTTGGAATTTTCTAAGATCCGTACAGAGATTCACAAACAAAACAAACAAAAAAAAAATATTTTCTTTTTTAAATAAAAAGGGAGGAACTGTTGGGAGCCGTTTCCTACAGTGTCATGGCTGCCCATGCAAGAAAGAAAAAGTTGGCCTGATTTCTGGATCAGAGCCTGACATTGTCTACTTTCCTCAAGGATAACTACTGTCCTTTCCAGGTTAAACTAAGAACCTTGACACACCCTCATTTCAGATTAAACTAAGAACCTTGACACACCCTTATTCCAGGTTAAACTAAGAACCTTTACACACCCTCATGCCAGATTTAATTAAGAATATTGTCAATGCACCTCGCCCACCAGTTCTTTCATTAACTTTTTTTTCTTTTCTGTACATGTGAACAAAGCTAGTCGGCTCAAGGGCGGCTCAAGGATAGTACTAAAGAAATGTATGAAAGAAGGCTATTAAATAAACATGGCATTCATTCGGTATTGACTGGTGAACCCTTCCAAGTCAAAAAAAAAAAAAAGAAAGATTCTGGTGTTTTTTCCCCACTTTTTTTTTTTTGAAGACAGGGTTTTGATTTGTAGTTCAGGCTGGCTCTGAGCTCAGCCTCAAACTCACAGCAATCCTCCTGCCTCTGCCTCCCAATTGGTGGGATTACAGGCATAACCCACCACATCTGGCATGGTGGTATGTGGTACTGATTGGTGGTGGGTATGAGTCTCCACAGCCAGCATTGTTGTATGTAATTACCCCGGATCGAACCCAGGTCCTTGTGCTTGTAAGTCAGGCGCCAGATTCACTGAGCTAAATCCCCAGCCCTCTTTTCCCCCACCTTTAAAAATAAAAATCATCTTTTTAAGAAACGCATATAAACTAATCTTGGTCATTAGACTTTGGGTAGTTGTGTGCATAAATGAACAATGTGGTAAGTTGAAATTCCCCACTCCTAAGCCTGTGCAGACTCACTTAAGGTTATCCTCTAATCTGCACAGTTACATGTCCTATCTGAGGCACAGCAAGTATAGATCCATTTCTGTTGCCAGAGTACAGATGGAAATAAATTTCTACTTGCTGAGTTTTCAAATTCCTAAAACAAACAAAAATAATAAGACAAACTCATAGCTACATAACAACCATACTCAACTCAGTTCCTTTACAAAGTTCTTATGATTTCATGTTCAGTCACATTCATAACAGTAATTATGGTATCATTTATCATACACATACAACCTATTAAAGTGTCCACAAATAAACATAACAGAAATGTGCATTATTTACTTTTTAAAAATAGGTAAAACTATCCTCAAAGGCAGAAACACTAATTTGAAAAATAAAGCCTGTTATCATATTGCTAGACTAGATGGGCAAACACTGGTAAAATGTGACTTCTTCCCAAATGAAAACTACAGTTCCAAACTCAATCCTCAAGAAAAATCTCAACAATGTGTCTACTGATATTTACAAACTTGCTGCAAAATTCAAATAAATAAGTAAGTACTCAAGCGTGGCCATGGTAATTGTGAGAGCAGAATAAAAAAGAGCAATGAATGAGGCGTGGCCTTCTCAAAATTAACATGGTCCTAGAGGACTAGAACTTATAAAGGTAGAGCTTTCACACAGGACCAGGCAAAGAGACAAAAGACTCAGAGTAGCATCTATAAATAGACATTTACATTTGTATTTGTGGATCTTAGGATACATTAACTAGAGGGAAGCATTTCAAATTATTTTTTAAAACACTGGACCATTCATCTAATGGTTTGGAGAGATCATATGGAAACACGTTTAATTCATTATCCATTCATCAATGAAAAACACAAATCCCCTGTGTTTTACAGAAGTTAAAATGTTTTTTAAACTATAAAGGCTCAAGAGAAATAGAACACATTCATGACTTGAAAATTTGGTTTTAAAAAAGATCCAAATTACAAAAATCCTTAAAAGGATAGCTAGATTGAAATATTTCAGTTAGACTGTCTGTGCAACCTATAACAGCATATGTAAAATCAAAACAGGTGAGAATATTTCAAATATCTATAAGCAATTATTATCAGAATACATAAAGAATACCTATATATCAACAAGAAAAACTAGAGGTGCTAAGTGCTATGGTTCACAACTTCAGGGTCTGCTATTTCTCTGTCTCTGTAAATCTGATAGAAAAAGGGTCAAATAATTAGGAGAGTTGGTTCACAGAAAAGACTCCATAAATGTCCTCTAATGTGAGAGTATGCAAACTTAGTAATAATCTGGGAAATGAAAGGATCTTTTTTAAAGACCACTTTTCATTTATCAAGGTAGTTAGGATAATGTCTTCCAGGGCACATGGGAATTGCTGGAGTATAAACTGGTACGATCAGTCTAGAAGAAAATTTGGCACCATCTGTTAAATTTTAAATCTTCATGCAAGGTAATCCAGAAATTGTATTTCTCAACTTCCACCTAACTAGAAGAGTGGTGGCTAGGCTACCATGACATAACATGATTTGAGTTTTCCAGAACTCTTGATGGTCAGAGGTTTATTTTCAGATCACCCTCAATGTTTTCCTCCCTCATGGCCTACACAGAACACAGCTGGACATACATACAGCTGCATTTCCCTCTACCTGTTAGAATCCCACTGCCTCCACTCACTGAAATCCTACCCATCCTTCCGTGGCCAGTGAAAATGCAGAAGGCTCCTCTTACCCGCTGTGGGATATATCCCAAGACTTCTTCTGGATGCCTGGAACTGTAAATCATACTTGCCGCTATAAAGTTTATACATATATATTTGTACTAAACACTTCTCACTTAATGAAAGCACCATAGAGCTTCTGTTTGGCATAGCTAAGTCACCACCATCAATATTCTTGAGCTTTGGGGCCATTGTTAAGCAAAATGAGTTGTTTGAAAATAAGTACTGCAGTACTGTGACAGTCAGCGTGTTAAGACAGCTGCAAATGATTGATGGGCACATTGCATTTACAGCATGGATACCTCGGACAAGGGATGACTTTCCTTGGAGAGAGAAGAGGCATGAGATTTCATTGCATTGGTGCACAATTTAAAACTCTTGAGTATTTCTAGTTTTCCACTTAATGTTTTCTGTTGGACTGACAGTAAATCCATGAAACCTTGGAGAGTGAAAGAACAAGTAAGAAGAGATTGTGTTATGGGCAACCATGGTCTATACATTCAGGGATGAGCTGACTAAGCATGGCTATTTTACCAGTGGCTCAATACCTGGTTCACATGAGAGTTGCCCGTGATGTCTGACCCACGCACCCCAATTATCTTCATAATTAGACTTTCCAGGAGTTTTTAAATTCATCACTAGGGCTCCCTAGGCAGAAGCTAGACTGGAGAAGTCCTAAGACACCAGTCAACTGAACAAGGAGGCGATGGAGGCGATGAAGAGTCCATTGGTTCCACACTCTGTCCAACCACTTAGCAAAGTGGTGGTCTCCCTCTAGTTCTCAAACTCTTCCCTTTCGTGGCAGTTATGTTCTCAATCATGCTTATGTTACCTACACTATCTCCATGCTTAGCTTTAAATTCTCTCATAGTATTTAAAATAACCTTGTGTGAAAATATATTCAACATTTTAATTACAACAAATAACATTTCTACTCAATGGTCCAGTAAGGCAAATAACATGACTGGGGAAAGTATTGATACCCAAGAGAAAAGTGTAGTTTACACCTCTTCTGTGGTTGACCAGCTCTTTGCTAAGATATATGAAAAATAATTGAATATACCTTATTATTGTCCATCTCCCTTTGATTCAATTTGGAAAAAAAGAGACTGATAACTCTTTATGACTGGAAAGAAAGATCCAAGATTTTTCTCTAATCAATTATAATTTCTCTTGGTTTAACAACATAGAGAAATAACAAGTTTCTAGAGTTCAGTAGCTTACCCAAGGTCAGTTGACTTGTAAGTGGAATTTTTGGAAAGCTAGAATTCAGAGCTGAGTAAATTTCTCTTCAAGGTTTGGGTGGAAACACTCTGAGTTTGTACTGAAGGCAGGAGGTATTTCCCTGCCTGACAGGCAGGCAGCATTGGGGCAGGACTAGAACCTAGTACTTGTTGGTGGCTATACATATTTCATCCTCAGGTCGGTAGGTTAGATTGCATGGGTCCCAGGTGTCATTTAAAATGTGAGTGTCCTCAAGGAAGAAGTGGATACTGCAGCACTTAGCCCATCTGTCTAGAGCAAGAGCCCTTGTGTCAGAGAAAACTGTGACAGGCAGAGTCTGTGGACCTTTGTGGTTATGGGTGTTCTCTTTGCTTGGAATTGGGGATGCACACTCCACAGTAACTAGAATATTCAGCCAACCGAGACATAAATATCACCTCTTCTGGATTCACCCACTCCAGACTCCCCATAGCTCAGGGACATCTTGGCTACAGGAGAAGAACCATTTCTGGATGCAGTCCTGAGTCCTACTTTTTGACCCAGTTCCTCTCTACCCTTTTAAAAAAATCTGTGTTCTCCCAGACAATGAATTACTCCAGACTATTTAGCCCTGCTGAATCTATCCAGCCCAGACTGCAGAATGGGCCACTTCACCTCAAGAACAGGTAGATCAACAAGGTTTTTTTCCTATCAAAGGCTGATCAATCCTCCCACTGCCTAGAAAGAGAGATGGCAAGGGCTAAAAAAAAAAAAAAAAAAAAAAACAATAGAGATTTGTGTCATTTCAAAGTATATGAAGGGCCTAGAGGGCTACGAGGGCCAGTGCCTCAGAGTGAGCAACAACCAAGACTCCATACCAGCCATCATTGATTTATAGTACACACAATAGCTGGAGGGAGTACGGGGATTTGGGGGTGGAGGTATGCCTCTGTATGTGAATCTCACGCTGAGAAGAGCAAAAAGGCAGACAGGCCAACAACAGTAAACAGGATGAGATAGGCTGATCAGGAAGTTGTCCCTACCCCAGTGAAATCTTTCTCCTGTATCACTAGTAGGTTCTCAAAGAACCAGGATGTCTTCAGCTGAGGCCTCAGCTGTGAATGGGGCAAAACGGAGTTATGCTTCTGCATGCCAAAGGCAGCTCTCGGGCAAGGCAACCCCGGGCCTTCGACAGCGATACTCATGCTTTAATTATGAAATGATTTTTCCCCAAAGTTGTGTAGAATGGCTCTCAACATTTTGTCCCATGATGCTGCCAAGACCATTCACAAGGACGGGGGCCACTCACCTGGATGGCTCAGAGTCGGGGGAATTGTCCTCTCTTCTCCGTGTGACCTTCTTTACCCACAAGGTCCTCCATACAGACCCAGGGATTGCTCCTGGGACTCACCAAGCCACAACCTCCCCCAGGAAAAGCCCCAACACCCACCACACTAAGCCAGATGCAGCCTGAGGTCTGAGGCAGTTTTCACAAGCTAAGCAGGACAGTTTCTGGTGATGCCAGATGGCAAGATCGAGGGACCTGTGGTGCAGGGAACCACTGCTGTTTTTCCTCCCTCACGCTGCTGTACCCTGAAAATTATTCCAGAGGGCAGCTAAGTAAAAATAGCAGCTGTTATTTATTTAGGCTCATTTATGTGTCAGCAGATATTGTCCTAGGTGTTTTACATCCTCCACAACAATGTTATAAGGGAGATATAACTATCTGACTTGTCAGAAAAGGAAAGAGACATTCAAACCTGGGTGGAGGCCTGGAAGTGTGTGACTTTTGTCACCTCTGTGACTCTTGTGTCCACTAGAGGGCGCCAGCCTCTCCTTTTCTTGTCTGGGAAAAAGGATAGTTGATGGAAGTGATGGAAAGAAGTTTGGAGGATGGATGAAGTTCTTTACTTTCTTCATAGAAAACTTCCTATTGCAGTAGGGCTGGGACAACTGGAGAGTGCACTCATTCATGTCATACGCACAAGCATCCTTTTGCTCCCTTCTTGAACTCTATTGCCCAGAGGGTGCCCTGTTAGTCCCTGGGTGCCCACATCATAAAGCGATTCACGTTTCTGGGGCAGCTGCTGGATGAGCAGGGATGTGCCTCTTTGGCTGCCCACAAGAAGTCACAAACACTGCCTTGCTTTTTCTCTGTATCAAGAATCAAAGATGGGGGTGGTGTGGGAGCCGCATAGAAACTAGGAATGAGCATGGTCATGTCCAGGGAAATGCCAACCCAGAGAATGTGTGTCAGGGATGGGGAAGGGGCAGGGCAGGGGTTACTGTCTCAGCAGGAGCAGTGGCAAAGGCCAGAGGGCTGACCAATAGAACTTCCTCCCAGTGATGGTGAAAATACTCTACACTGCTCTATCCAATACGGTAGCCACTGACCACAAGCAGCTTTTGAGCACTTAAGATATGGCTCCAATTAGTGTCACTATAAGTAGTGTAATGAGCATAGACTTTTAATTAGATTCAGTTCATTTGTACAGGAAAGGTCACTTGCGTCTGGTGACTACTGTTGTGAACAGTACAGTCCTAGAACATCGCACTATACCCCACTGAAGAGGAAGAGTTTGCTGAGTATGACCTTCTCCTGATTTTTCCAAATCAAAGGGCTGGAAAGTGTCTACAGCCAAGTGTAAGTCTTGATTCCTCAATAAACTGTAGTCCTGTCTCCTCTTTTGTTTTACTAGGGAAAAACATCTACTGCAAGATTTAAAGCCGTAGGTAGGGTCAGCTCTGCATCCCCTCTGCTTCCAACGCTGGCCTCTCAGGACCTGGCTCCATCTCAGTTATCCCCAGGCCTTCTTTTCTACTAGGACTCAGAATCACTTTGGCTGATGTCTGTCATTGCTGGAGCCATTAGGAAATTTATAAAGCAGTTTTTTATTTTCTGCCTAAAATAAATGCTAAGCAGCCATTTCTAATCTATTTTCCCATGTCATATGGGGCCTACAGTTTGCCAACTTCCCAGGTTCCCGTATGAGACACAGGAAACACGTACTCTTGGATTGTCCCCTAACCTGTTCCACCCAGGGTGGTCTAAAGGACACAGGCTCCTTCTCAGGACCCACATTGGAGGGTACTTCTGCGTCCTGCCCTCTGATTCTTTTTCCTTCTCCCATCTGAGACTTTTCTGATTTCTAATCACTCACCATCCCTCAAGGCCTTGGATTTGGATACTGGAACATTCAAGCTTTTAAATTCTTCTTTCTGCTTTCCTGCCCTATCAAACACTTACTGAAGCACTTCCCTGGCTAGTTTAAACAGGGAAAGACTAGGTGATGAGCAGGGACTACCCAGAAACAAAAACATATCAGTTCATATTGAAGAATTGTTTTGTGCTCCCACAGTCATGGGGACTGGGACCCGGAGCTCAGAAAGAACCTGCAAAAAGATTTATAAGGCTGCTTTCTCCCATTCCAAACACAGGATATTTCACCTTTTCTTGGAAAAAATTAGTAGCAAGAGTTCTCATTACCTCCCCATACCAAAAGCCTGGCCTTGCATTTGATCTGATTTGCAGACTGGAGCCTGGCCAGGCTATCTTCCTCAAGGACCTCCTCGGGGCTGCAGACAGCTGGTCCTCGCTGTAATCCAAAGTCAGTGAAGAAGCAGCAGACTTCATTGCCAACCACTGATCTCCAGCTCCCTCTGCCTTGTTCTCCTTCCTGTCACCTCCCCAAAGTCAAAGCTTGGCTGAAGATTGGTTTCAGGGGGCTGGACTCACAGTGAGCTGCCCTCTGTTCCTGTTTGAGCTGGGGAACAAAAGCTTGCTGTTCTGCCTCTCAAGGAGGATTTCTGTTTCTAAAGTCAAGCTTGTGTGTAGAAGCTGAAACACACATGCAGGGCAGAAGTCTGAAAACCTCCAGCTGGACTATTACCTGCCATTCCCTCTCCCAGACAAAGAACTACCAGTGTTCCCTATTCAGAAGGGCGCATGCACTGAAACCAATAGCAATGGCAAACACCGTTCGACCCAGCAGCCAAGAGTCAGTCCTGTGATGTTGAGGAAAACCATTTCCATCCTCTCCTTGAGCATGGAAATTCTCATAGCAGGAAAGCTACAATGAGACCAGGAAAGCAAGAAAATTAGTTCAACAACTATTTCTTGACTACCTACCAGGTCTGATATGCATCAAACTGTGCTTCGGGGGTTAAAAACACAGCCAATCTGAAAACAAAGCTCAGGGTGACAAGTGCTTTAAAATGGTCAAACAGGGCAAAGTCATTATTAGTGCTCCTTGCATCCTGGAGTGCCCACTGCAAGCTGCCATGGGGAGGGGGTGGCTCAAGCAGTTTCCATTTGTTTAACCCTTTCATGGCATTGACATCAACTCTGTGGCGTCTGTAGCTAATATCTGCTGTGTGCAAGATCTGTGTATTCTTTTTACAGTAGGTGCTTCCTCTGCCTTCTTGACTTCCCAAGGGAAAAGCATAAAGAATTCAAGACAACCTCACCTGCTCAAGGAGAGAGCAGGGAGGCAGCCAGGGCAGCCAGTGCCATAGGATCCGTACTTGCCTCAGTGTTGCAGAAACTAGTGGGGCTTGCTGACAATCATATGTAGGGGAAAGAGAAGGGCAACTGGCACAATGGGATAATCTTCTCTGTGTCGTACTGTGGTGCAGGTACTCCCCATATTTTTCTCACACCATGCTGCAAAGTATTACTGCAATATGAAACAGAATAATGCTTTGGAAATATTAATGAGTTTTTCCTTTTGTATTCACTTCTCCCTCTTGGCCCCTGGCACTCTTCAGCCAAGGAAGCATTTTCGTTGGTTGCTTTAGGCAAGATATGTGACAATGGGAAGGAGGAAAAGAGCCAGTGTAACAACTACAGCCTTTGGCAATGGACTCACTGAAGACTGAAAGGTGGACTAATAGACATCATCGCCTTTAACACAAAGGTGTCCACCAACTAGAAAAATACTTCCTACACTGGGAGAAGCTGTAATTTTAAAAACAGCATAGACATCAAGGGAAGTCCTACAAAAATGACCATTGGGCCAAGTCCAAGCCCAGAGAAAAGTCCCAGATTCACTTCTGGGGAATGACAGCAAAGTGACTTTGGTCCTGTTTCCTGGGCAGAGTGATAGAAATTCATGCATTTCCAGAAAATCAGTCACAAGATGTGTCACACGATGGTGTTCTAGAGGGAGGTGGCGAGAGCTGTTGGGTAAATTTCTAGAGTTTTGTGAGCTGACTGTCCTATTATTAGTTTGAAACTGGCTGTGCTAAGATTGTTCACATCCTGTACAGTGGTAAATGCTACAAATCAGGACTTGCCTCTTATCCCACTTCCGGCTCAGCACCCAATAGCTGACTGTTAAACATTTACCAGCATGACATGGAAAGTGGGAGGAGCCTTAGAGAGTGTCAGATGAAGGTACCTGTGCTCTCAAAAGTGGCTGAGTTGGGAAAGAAAGAGCTGCAGGTGGAGGGACTGTTCAAACAGAAGACCACGACAACCGCATGGGCAGACACCAGAGGCCCACACAGGAGAACCACATCAGGGCAGGGGCCCAGGTGACATCAAAGATGAGTTGGTCTCGGGAATAACTAGCAACTCCTAGTAACTAGTAACTCCTCTAGAACATAAGTATAAATCAGGGAAAGAGCAAGAAATCCCAAGTTATTTGAGTACATTTCTGCCACCATTTAGAAAAGAGACTCAAAGTACAAATTCAACTCAGAAAATAATGAAGTTCCACATCCTCCTACGCACGTGGGATGGTGAAGTAAACCTGTGTTTCTCCTGCATCTATTGAAAAGATGAGAAGGAGATCAGGAGGGCTTGCCTCACCTAAAGTCAATGTCTCTCCAGCTCCCCGATCTGCACTGTTATCTCCACATGGGGAGAACCAAAGGTCTGGGACAATTGCATCAGGGCTGGGCAAAGTACTACCTGGTACTAATTTAGGGGTCAGAAGCTGAGTGAGGTGCAGCCACAAAGAAATGAAACCTCTTCTCAAGTTCCAACTCAAATCAAGACAGATCCCAGAACTCCTTATCCAGTAAGAGAACGAAAATCACTCAGCAGAGGGAAGAAAAGGCTTCCTTTGAGTGAGTCAGACTTTGCTTAATAATTCAAGAGCTGACTTTGAGAGAGATGGATGGGAGGGGGCAGTGATACTGCGGAAGACTGGTGGGGGAGGAAGAGCATACTGCGAGGAATCCAAGCACTGGGTTACCCAGAGGGTGACAGGGGTGTGGCCCGAGCATTGCTGCAGTCACTGCTTGATGAGCCTTGAAAGAATCTAACAGCATTCTGCCCAAAGGGCAATGGTGACCTGCCTGATGTCACAGGAATAATATTAAGCCTCCAAATGACATGGAGGAAATACTGTAACTCCAACTTGCTAGATGCCAGGCATGCCTAGTTTGTGTTTCCCAAAATCAAAGAATGAATTCTAAGGAACAACGGAGGTTAAGAGTGGGAAATATTTATTAAGAGATGTAACTCCTGAGAGTCAAGAGGGGTCTAGAATGGGTTGCCAAAGATCCCCCTTTTCAAGGCAGATTTTATAAGGCATAACCACATAGGTACAAATGTGGGTTAAAGCTATGACCAACCAATAAGGTAACAAGTATAGTCACTTAGGTAATAGTGATCCAATGGGGGAGCAGATTACATAGCAAGTGTACATAGAAAGAACAAAGAGCTTTTCAGGAAGCTGATAGATCTGAGGGTAGTGGCCACCTACCAAGATGATGACGTCTATCTAGACTTCATCAGACCAGGTGTTACCATTCATCTCATCCCATTGGGAATTATGTAGTCCTGGTCATTTCATCTTTATCTTGAGGCCTAGCCTCCAGCTGATGTGCCTGTGGCCTCAGCTGGAATATGTTTTCATCTCTTCCACTGACTCTCTTGGGGGCCCAACACTATCTGCTTGCCTGTAACATTTCTACCTAACTTAACTGTCTATAATAAAAGTACTTTCACAGTGAGGGACATAGAAAGGATTGACTTCCTACACCTCCACTTTTTATTTCATCAGGGAGAAAGTTTCCCCACTCATCAGCCCACCGTCCTTAATATCGGACATGATTCCCTCTAAACCCAAAAGAACAAAATTACGTGAGTGAAGACATTCTTGGGGCTTAGCCTTTCTTAAGCACGCAGACGCTCAGTGGACAACATCTATGCGAAAGCTGTTCCAGCAGGCCACACCCAAGTCACAGAGAAAAAGAGGGAGGGAATAAGGACTCAGTCTCCCCACCACTGCTCAGGGTGACTCACACCCTCTCCTGATTCTCCTGTGTCCACCACTCACCAACTGACTTCCTCACCCTCTGTTTACACCTTGTAGCTTCCAGTTTAAAACAAACCAATATAGAAAATGCCAAATTACTGAGCCACAGGCTTTCACAGGTCATTCCAGGCACTTCTCATCAATGTGGCTCCTTCCCTGCTTCCTACTTTGCCTTTCTCTTTCTTATCTCTGCCTCTTTGCTCAGTTTCAAGACTGTCCTTCTTCTACCTTCTCACCAGCCAAGTACTATAAACCCACAAGATGAGTCCATTCTCAACCTTCCCATTGACTGTTCCCTAACTGGCAAACTGCTTCTCATCAACACTCTTCTTACCATTACATAACAAAATCACTTACCAAAGAAGAACACTTACAGAAAAGCGTGACTATCCTAAGACTACAACTCAGTGATTTTTCTCAAGCAGAACACACCCGGTAGTCACCACCTACATTACTCAGACTCTGCTTTGAAGTTTATTGAGTTTCCCATAGCTGTGTGCTCTTTCTAATAGATGTGTTCCTTCTACACCTAGACTGAGGACAAAGATTCGCACCTCTGCTCTCCTCCCTTCCACATCCCTAGTGGGAGGACACAGATCACAGATGATGTTCAAGGTGCAGTAAGGTCTGGCACTGCCCAGACAGAATGAGAAAATGAAGTTGGTTATTTAATGCAATCATTGTGGAAAACACTGCACACAGAAATGGCACTGAATCACACAGCGAAGATGCCATTCTACTTGCTCATTTCTTTTAATTCATTTGCTTGGTTTATCTCTCTGGAGCTAGGGATGTAGCTCAGTGGTAGAGCTCTTGATTAGCACACAGGACGTACTAAGTCCCGCCCTCAGCACCACCACTGCAGTGTAGGAGAGACACAGAGGGGAGAAAGAGTCAGTCTGCAGCACTAGTGTATCTCCAACACTCTAAAGATACTCACTAACCGTCCCTTTTAAGAAGCTATCTTAGCATCAGTACCTTGGCAGGCAACAATATCCACATAAGATTACTGAATATTGTTTCTTATATTTAGTCTGATGACAACCTTAAAAATTTGGCAAGAGATAGAGATTTCTTATTTTCACTGATGATAAACTACCATTTTTAAGCAAACTTCAGTGAGCTTCTTTAAAGAAAAATAGGGAGGGGTACCACATACAGGATATGAGTGCCAGAAAAAAAACTATAGGTTGAATTAGGAAGTCTTCTGGATATATAGGCCAAAGTGAAGCAAGAAAAGACTGACAGGATTGGATTTTGAAAACCATCTTTGAGTTGTTTTCCTTCCTGTCTTCCAGAATCCCCACAGCCAAGTTCCTTGTCTTCCTTCTTCTTCAGAGAAATTGCTATGGGGACCACACAAAAGAATTTTCCTTTAATGGCCCCATAGGCTCTTTGCATCTGCTATAGGTAGACCTTTTGCCTCCTTTTAGATGTATCATCACTAAGACTTCGACAGAGGAACGTTCTTGTGGAGCAGTCATTGGTAGAAAAGAATAAGAAGCAGGAATCTAGCCTGAGAGTTCTGCTAACTACAAATGGCAAAGCAGTCCATGTTTTTAAGAAAGAGCCAAAGAGCCTTCTATGTGGCTGGCCTTGTTCAACCCTCATTGCACATCTGTAATATCAAGTCACAAAGAGAACATTCAGCTCGCATACACACATGGCCATCGCAGTTGTTAAAATATTGAAATACTTCCAAGAAAGCTATTGGATAGTTTCTTCCCTATTATCTCCATTCCCACTTTCTTGGCCCTGGAAAATAAACTATTCCTAGATCCTGAGTGACAATTCAGCCATAAAAGGAAGTACTAATCAATGCTACAGTGAGGAAGAGCCTGAAAAAGATGCTAAAGGAAAGAAGGCAGATATAAAAAGCCACTTTGTCTGATCCTATTTATATAAAATTTCCAAGCTAGACAAATCTATACAAACAAAAAGGACAGGAGTGTTTGTCAACAGCTTGGTGGCAGGGGTGGGAAAGACACAGCTAAGGAGTGTGAGGTTTTTCTTTTTTAGAAAATGAAATGTTTCAATGATTGAATGTGTTAATGGTTAAATGATTTTGGTGATGGGTGGATGAACACACAATTCTGTGAATATACGTGCTAAAAGTCATTCAATTGTATGGTTTAAATGGATGCATTGTATGGTACATTAATTAAAGCTGTTAAAAAATTCTAGGCTAGAATTTCTATAAATATTTACAAAGATTAAAATTACACATAACACATATGTGTATATAAAGACAGTTGCATTTGCAGATAATGCATGCTGTAATACAAATTAAAAAATTAGACTTACATACGATGAGATGAAAAATAAAGGTTTTCATATTTTCTGCCCACAAGTCAACGGATTGTTCTTGGAGAAACTTGTTCTGGAAGTGATAACCAATATGCACAAAGTTTACCAAAACTGCCAGCTCGCATGCAGATTCCAGGACCTCTGCGAAGTTCAGGAAGGCCTGAGTGCCCAGTTATTTTCTGGTGCTTACAGTATATTGAAAAACAAAGAAATGATAAGTAGGTGCAAATATAAAGAAATTCTTTAACTGTTTACATTTTTTTCACGAAGACTTCTGGCATAAAAAGGAGAATGCAATATAACTGTGCTATTCATAGGGCTTTCCTAGTAAAAATTAACCCAACATAAAACGAAGCAGTAGCCTGGTGCAGTCAGACAGAAAATCAGAAGGCGGTGTTAACATTTTCCTTATCCTGATCAGAGTCCCTCAGTCAAAAATCCGTGCTGGGCCCCTGTAGTGACAGGACTGCAGATACCCATCCTCTGGGCAAAGCAGGGGAACTGCGGAAAGGGAGCCAGGGAAGGTGGGAACACGGCAGAACTCCCTTCAGGCCTACCCGGGGCCCTCCTTCTGCAGTACTTATCCTTCACCACCACCGTGTTTGGGAAGCAAAGTGAAGAGGAGGAAAGTTGTGGGAGGAGCCACCGGCGCCACTAGAAGGAGGATGATTCAGTCTCTGGAGCAAAGGCAACTAATGTATTCACAGCTGGTGAGATGTTTGCTGATGAAGGTTGATTTTTCCTCTGCCAAAAAAAATTAAAAATCATGTCCTTCTCTTTTATCCACAGCCCAAAGTCAGGGAGGGAGGGTGGGGAAAACTAACACAGTAGCCCCTCCTTTTTCCTACTCTGCCCCCAACATTTCCAAACCCAAAGAGGTCTAGAGAAAGATAGGATCAAAGTCTCTCTCAGGTCTCAGTCCTTGGAAATTGAGTCCTTTTTCCTCTGGAGCCACCCACCAGTTGCTATGGTAACGCAACATCTGCTCCCCAACTCTGCTCCAGTGGTCACTGGGCTTGGCATCCTCTGAGCTATTGGCAGCTTTGCGTTTTGCCTGATGTGCTACTCTGCTCCCTGAGTAATGTGTTGCACCTTTCAGCAAAGGAACCTTTATTGAAAAGGCGGGTTATGAAAAGAAGAGAGGTTGAATCAGTGCAACCTGAGAATTCTGAGAAGCAAGCTCTCTTGCATGCGAGGCCAGCAACACTGCCAATCTGTGGACTAATGCTCTGCCTCTGCTGATCTCAAATCCTACTGTAAACCACCCTTCCAGATTTTGGTTGTTAGCATGCACTTTTGGAGGAGCATACAATATTTATTAAAGCTTCCATAAGCCATTTGAAATGTATATAAATTCCATTCTCATCTCCCTTTTCTCATTTTAAATACGTTTCAAGTTTAATTGCCTGTCTGCTTCTCCTTCTATTCAAAAATTATTTTTGAAACAGAACAAGATAGAATATACATACAGATTTTCTTGCCTCCCTCTCTCTCCCTTTTCTCCAGGTAGTATCTTTTTTCCTACTTCTCCTTGAAAAGACATACCTTGTCTAGCTCCCTTTAATAGTCACAATTCCCATGGGTCTTTGAAGATACTGAGAGGCAGCTGAGTCCTCTTTCAGGTCTCAGGGGTATAAGATTGGGCTTCCATGCGGGGTGACCACGCCATCCTATTTTGCCCAAGTGTTCCTCAGATCTAGCACCAGAAATTCCACATCCTAAGAAACCCTCGGTCTTACATAAACCAGGATGACTGGTCACCCTCTTCCCAGATTTCTCATTCTCTAGCTAAGTGCTTTTGGGAAACTTACATGGCCCTTCCTGGCACTCAGTTTTCCAATTTAAAAAAAAAATGACAATGATGATAAGATAAACTTTAAAAGGTTATGATGAGGATGCATAAGTTAATGGTTTAAACAATATCTGATGTTAAAACAGAAGCCAATGCAGAGTTGCTAATATTAATCTTAAAATTGGAAACCTCGAATCTGCATTCAGCAGAGAGCCGAGAAGCTGTTTTGTCCGGTGGCATCTAGCTGCCTAAAGCTAAGAGCAGGGCCAGGAGTGGGGAGGTGAGGATGCCCAGGGCCCAGGATGCCAGGGCTTCCTTCTGAAAGGAAGCGCTCACTCTCGGCTGCAGATTCTCCTGTGAGCAGCGGCACACATCAGCTTGCGCGGGTTCACTTAGATCACATAGTTAGGCTGGAAGCCATAGTCCTCTGATGTAGATAAGGTCATCACACTTGCTACTGGCCAGAATCTCCTCATTATCTTTGATGAAAATTAGTTTCTAATAGCAACAGTGTTCCTAAAACCATCCCAAACTGAGCCTGCTGCAAAATACTTTTATTGCAAACATCCTTAAGGCAAATCAAAACAAAAACCTTTGGTTCTCAAGAGACCTTGAGAAGTGAATCTTAATAACTGCCCCATTTCCCAAACAGCATTAAATGTCCTCTGATTGCTAATAATATTTTACAGAAAGATATTGCATTATGTGCCTTATTTCCCTTAAATTATACTTTTTATCTGAAAAT
>PVIR01001421.1:77723-124642 GCA_004026965.1 Petromus typicus | reverse complement strand
GAGCACATGGTCTATTTTGGAGAATGATCCATGAGCAGCTGAGAAGAATGTATATTCTGACTTTGTGAGGTGAAATACTCTGTAGACATCTATTAAGTCCATTTGCTGAAAAGTCTGGTTGAGCTCAAGGATTTCCTTAGTGACTTTTTGTCCAGTCTATCTGTCTCTTTGTGACAGTGGGGTATTGAGGTCCCCTACTATTATTGTGTTGGAGTTTATCTGGTTTTTCAAGTCTGTTAATATTTGTTTTATATAGTTGGGTGCATTAGAATTTGGAGCATAGATATTTAAGATTGTCATTTCTGTCTTTTGGATTTTTCCCTGAACTCAAAGATAGTGTCCATCTTTATCTCTCTTTATCAGGTTTGGCTTAAAGTCTATTTTGTCTGAAAATAAAATCACCACTCCTGCTTTCTTGCTGTTTCCAGTCGCATGGAGTATTGTTTTCCATCCCTTTACTTTTAGTCCATGGGTTTCTTTCTGAATTAGGTGTGTTTCTTGTATACAGCAGATTGTAGGATACTGTTTTTTGATCCACTCTGCCAGTCTGCATCTCTTAATTGGTGCGTTGAGTCCATTGACATTAATCGTTATGACTGATATAGGTAAATTTAGTGCTGCCATGTTTTCCTGTTCTTGGCTGTGTTATTGTACTTCTGCCCTTTCCCCATCAGTTTTCTTGTTTGGTCCCATGGGTTGACTCGGTTAGGTCTCATGGATTTGTAACTTTCCTTATTTTTCTCCTTATTTTTCTTATGTTTCTTTAAACATATTTAAAATGTTTTGGAGCACGGGTTTTGTGTTTGTGAAGTTTTTCAGGTGTTCTTTGTCATGAAAGTATCTTATTTCCCCATCTATTTTGAAGGATAATTTTGCAGGATACATCAGTCTGGGTTGGAAGTTGTTTTCCTTTAGGGCTTGAAAGAGTTCACTCCAGGCTCTTCTTGCATTGAGTGTTTGAGTTGAGAAGTCCGCTGTGATCCTGATGGGCTTCCCTTGGAATGTAACTGTTTTCTTTTCTCTGGCTGCTTTCAGTATTTCATTCTTTTTTTGAATATCTGGGACTTTTATGATGATATGCCTAGGTGTAGATTTTTTCATGTCACAGGCATGTGGCGTTCTGTATGCTTCATATATTTGTATGTCCAATTCTTTACCTTTTTCTGTGAAGTTTTCTTCCATTATCTCTGTGAGTAGTTTTTTGATGTCTTTAGCATTGTTTCCTGCTTCCTCAGTGACTCCAATCAATCTTATGTTATTCTTCTTTGAATCATCTGGGAGCTGTTGGATTGACTTTTCATTATCGCTTGCTTTTTTCCGTAGTTTATGCCTTTCCAGTTCATTGGTTGAGATCCTGTCTTCTAGGTCTGAAATTTGGTCTTCTGCCAAATTCATTCTATTGTGCAAACTTTCATTTTCTTTCTTAATTTCCTGGGCTTCTGTTTGTAGGTGTTTAAAAGGTTCCAGTGCTTTTGCTATCTTGGATTTTATCAACTCCATGATTTCCTCTTTAGCTTTATTAATCATCGTGTTGACAGTGTCCAATATCTCTGCTTTCATCTCAGAGATCAGTTCTGATTTCCATTTTACTAGATCTGCTTTGGTTACCATTTCCGAGGGCCCTGGAGATTGGGCTTCACACTTCTCTATTTCCCTTCCCCCTGTGTTACTTGGAGGTGAGGATCTTTGTGTCTGAGATTTGGAGTGTTTCCTCATCTCTGACCTGCCCTGTTTTCTGGGGATGTTTGTTGCAAGTCACTTTTCTCCTAATTGTTAGTAACCTTAAAATAGCAGTGTTTCCTGGGTTGTTCTTTACAATCTATATTGGGCCCTAAAGAAAAACCCCTTGTTCTGGCACACTATATGAGACACTCAATCAATACAGTGAGAACACCTTCTCCTGTCTGCTTTAGAAGCAGGGAGACTGTGGCTCCTGAACTGCTACAATGGCACTTTCTGAGGTTGCAATGGGCCCACCTGCTCACCAATACAGTCTCTGGTCTCACTTGTGCAGTTGGCCTGGAGGCCAGTAGGCTACAGTGAGAACACCTTCTCCTGTCTGCTTTAGAAGCAGGGAGACTGTGGCTTCTGAACTGCTACAATGGCACTTTCTGAGGTTGCAATGGGCCCACCTGCTCACCAATACAGTCTCTGGTCTCACTTGTGCAGTTGGCCTGGAGGCCAGTAGGCTGTAGACCCTGTGCAGTTGCAATGTTAGGGGCTGTTGTTCCAACAGGCCCACCTACTCACCAATACAAGCTGACTGGATGTGCTTCTGCAGTTACTGTGGAGAAAATCGGACTCTGACCTGCTAACCTCAGTCCCTGGGCGCTGTTCTGGCATAGGCCTGGGAGCCAGCAAGCTCCAACCCCTTCGCCGATTCAGTTACACAGACTCGGTGCCGCAGTCACCGCTTCCTGAGCCACCTGCTGCCAAACTCAGTCCCTGGGCTCTCTTCCGGCGTAGGCCTGGAGGCCATTAAGCTCCAACCCCAGCGCAAATTCGTTGACACAGACTCGGTGCTGCAGTCGCCATTTCCTGAGCTGCCTGCTGCTAAACTCAGTCCCTGGGCACCCTTCCGGAGTGGGCCTGGAGGCCAGCAAGCTCCAAACCTGGCGCAGAATCAGCGACGCAGACTGGGTGCCATAGTCGCCACTTCCCAAGCCACCCGCTGCTAAACTCAGTCCCTGGGCGCTCCTCTGGCGTGGGCCCGGAGGCCAGCAAGCTCCAACCCCAGCGCAGATTCAGTGACGCAAACTCGGTGCTGCAATCGCCATCTCTCAAGCCGCCCGCCGCCAACCTCATTCCCTAGGCACTCCTCCGACGTGAGCCTGGAGACAAGCAAACTCCAAACCTGGCCCAGATTCAGTGACACAGACTCGGTGCCGCAGTCACCACTTCCCAAGCTGCCTGCTGCGAAACTCTGTCCCTGGGCATTCTTCTGGAGTGGGCCTGGAGGCCAGTAAGCTCCAACCCCGGCGCAAATTCGGTGACACAGACTCAGTGGCGCAGTCCCCGTTTCCCGAGCTGCCCACTGCTAAACTCAGTCCCTGGGCATTCTGGAGTGGGCCTGGAGGCCAGTAAGCTCCAAACCCAGCGCAGAATCAGTGACGCAGACTGGGCGCCACAGTTGCTGTTTCACAAGCCACCCGCCGCTAAACTCAGTCCCTGGGTGCTCCTCCGGCGTGAGCCCGGAGGCCAGCAAGCTCCAACCCTGGCGCAGACTCGGCGGCACAGTCGCCGCTTTCCGAGCTGCCCGCTGCCAAACTCAGTCCCCGGGCGCTCCTCCGGTGTAGGCCTGGAGGCCAGCAAGCTCCAACCCTGGCGCAGATTCGGTGACGCAGACTTGGTGCCGCAGTTGCCGTTTCCCAAGCCACCCGCTGCTAAACTCAGTCCCTGGGCGCTCTTCCGGCGTGGGCCTGGAGGCCAGTAACCTCCAACCCCGGTGCAGCTTCGGTGGCACAGTCACCGTTTCCCGAGCCCAAGGTAAATAATTCTTATCAGAGTCAGTTTACCTAAATATTTATTTCTTGTGACTGACATCATAAGACACAGATTAAGAATAATCACTAGTCTTATATTTTTCAAGAAAATAAACTAACATTTTTCTGCCCAAATAATACAGCGAACTGTTAGAATGGAGGCATTCCATCATTTTCTGGATAGGAAGAACTTTTGCAATGCATTCTATGTATTTGTTAAAGCACATTATAAGCGCTAAGTTAAAGCCTGGAATGAACAGCAGAGCCTTTCATTCCCCACTTAGCTCACTCAAGTCTGACTGCAGAGGCTACAGGTATAATGGTTTCAATCATGCAAATATCTTACTGCTGAAGATGTAAGTCAGCTTTGCTGAACATCTGGCAATGGTTTTCTTTGAATGATAAGCATTTGTCTTGTATAAATTACTTTTTACCTTTCTTCAATTCAGGATAGCTGATACTGTAGTTCTACACTCATCTGTTGTTTCTGCTTGCATTAAAAAAATTAGATACTTAATCTTTTATGTCTTTTTTCATTCTATTATAGTTGTTATTTATTTTTATCATAGTGTGTAAAATACAGACATTGTGGTTTATAATACTCTTTAGCCTTTCTCACCCAATAGTTTATTCTGTACAATTTAACTTTGTTACTATTGAGGTTACAAATATTCTTTATTTCTGTTCTTTAACCATTAATAAGATTATTTATTAAATATTTATTTCTTGCAAGGCTAACATTTTTGAAAATTACTATTATACACAGAAATTTATATAACTATTAATAAATTTTGAGTCCAGGAATGGGTGATTACATTTTCATTTTTAAATTTCCATTTATATATAATATATATTTTTATCACTGCATAAAGAAAATTGTTATAGTACCAAGATGAATGTTAATATTATTTTACATTTCAAAAAACTGATCAAATTTCAGCATTTAATTTTACATTCCATAAAAGAGAACATACTTGGCTGAAAAGGACACTTAAAACACCTTAGAGAAGGATCGTTTAATTGTCACTCACTAGAGGAGAAAGATGGAACCACTCAAGGGAAGAGTAGACACGTGCTAAATAACGGGCATCAAATTGACAAATCTCAGGGTGGGTGAAGAAATTTATATGGCTAGAGTTTCCAGTCACAAAACAATAATGGTGGACATGGGGCTGATTATACATGTTGGAACAAAATGGAGGCCACATGATGAGGAATTTTAGCCTTGGAATAACAGGTTGGACAGACATAGGAATCACAGGAATCTGCAAGACCAACTCAACTATTCTGCAGCTCTGTAAGGAGCCAAGTTTTAAGAATGACATAGGCAGAACTGTAAATCATTTAATACCCAGAACTGGATGTTCAAGGTACAAGCTATGCCTAATGTTTTATATTCTAATGATGATTGTGAAAGATAATTTACATCTTAAGTCTTATATTTTTAGTTTTAAATTTCCTTAAAATAATCAGACTTTTAATTTGCCTAAATACCTCCTGTACTTGAAAAAATTATAATAGTCATAAGGTATTACAAATATCATTAAATATACAAACTTATTGGAGTTGGAATCTTTTCAGATGAGAGTCACAGAGTCAACACCAAGCTAGCTCTTTGTTCTTAACTAAGTACTGGTTTTTAAAATGAAAAATACCATTCAACTGAATTTCAGCCCATTAAATAACACCTACAATAGAAGTACTATGTGTCAGTTTTCAGACATTATGTATGTGCAAATATATTTTGAAATCTTAAGCTCTAGAACATAAAGAAACAATTGAAAACACTTGACCATTTATTATATTAAATTAAATCAAATTTAATGCTTATGAAGTTCGTAATGTACATGTACCTTAAAAATTATATTCTTTTCCTTAAACTTAATGAATATGAAAAAATTAGGAAATATGAATAAAGTCTGAATGGATTTAAATAACAGAAACAGAAAATGAAGCTATATGAAATTTCACAGATCTATAATGCTTTTAATACAAAAATATGTTAATGACAATACTTTTATTTTAGAAAAATAAAATTGAAATATATTTAAAAGTATCAGTTCTGTTAAACTGTTTAATTTTCTTAACAACTTCAGCTATATCTATCTCTATCTATCTATCTACCTACCTATTTATCCATCTATCATCTGTCTAATGTATATCACCCTAGAAGCCACACACACACACACACACACACACACACACACACACACACACACGTATTTCTTTGCCTACTTTCTACATCTATTATGTCTTTTATTTTCTGTCTTACATTTTTCACCCATTTCTGTATTTCACTTCAGATATGGCCCTTAGCCATTCTCTGTGGTGGTTAATGCATTTTAAGCTAGTTTTGAGCCTTAATTATGTACTTATGTTTTACTATTCATTTCTAAGATTTAAAAAAAATATTTCTAGATATTTTCCACTCTACCTTCAACTCTTTTTAATGTATCCTTTTCTATATAAATCTGTCTTTCATGCTATATTTTATATCATTGTTACTTATTAAATAATTAAGCTATAAGTTTCATTGTTTTGCTGTGTGCTTGAAGCTTTACTCCTTGTTTTAAGTATATATTTTTGTTTATCTTTAACTAGTCAGTAAATCTTGACCTTTATTTTATTTCCTTTATTCCATGTAGAATTTTTTCTGGGTAGAGATTTATACTTCCATCTTATGACATTGTGTGAGGCATTTCCTGTTTAATCAATGTGAAATTTTTCTAAGAGCTTTATCCTGGAGTATTCAAGTGGCCTAGCTGTCCGTTGGCCCAAAGAGCTCTCTCTTTTTGCCATGTTAAAGAACCAACAGAGGATTATCTTCTCATAATCTTTTTCACAATCTTCCTTTAAAATGAACTTTATCATAATAATTTTACTGTTAACCATACACCTGAATCTACAAGTGACACTTTTCCTTTCCTAAGAGGTTTTTTTCTTTTTTGAGAGAGAGAGTGAGAGAGAGTTTTGCTTTTTTTTTTTTTTTTTTTTTTTTTGTAGTTCAGCCTAGCCCTGAGCTCTACCTCAAACTCACAGCAATCCTCCTGTCTCTGCCTCCCAAGTGCTCAGATTACAGGCGTGAGCCACCGAGGTTCTGATTGTGGGTGGATGAGAATCTCCACACCAGGCATTGTTGTATGTGGTTACTGGGGATCAAATTCAGGTCCTCACACTTGCAAGGCAGAGGCGGGAACCACCGAGCTAAATTTCCAGCCCTCTTAAGAGTTTCTTTCTCATAGAAAATAGATAATTTCCTAAATGTACACCTTAGTTTTCTTGGACATTCCATTTTCTTTATTTCAGACTTATGACCCAGCCTTTGCTTTCTATGTGTTGGGATTCCACAGGCTCTCATCAGCATGAGAAGGTGCATCCTACTTCTGGGGTTATTCTAATGCTGAGTTCTGAACTCCCCACCTTCCCATAACTCATCTTCTTATCTTAACTTCCTCTAGTTACTACAGCTACTAACAATTTTAGCAATACTGTTGTTGGATTCCTGAGTGTATTTCTAATTTAATAAGCTAAGTTTTATCATATATTATATATTTGAATTATCCACTTGATAATGAGTTTTGAGTGACATTGTCTGACTTCCAAATTTGTATGTGTAAATTGTGGAACATGTTTGGAGAAAATTTAATTTAGCAGCAAATTATACTCTGGAACATATGAAGTGCTCTCTACAAATGTCAGTTTAACATCATTATTGTTCTTCATTTAACTTCATAAGGACTATTTTAAATAATGCACCACACTGGGCTAGGGATTTAGTTCAGTGGTTCCGCACTGCCTTGCAAGTGTAAGAACCTGAGTTTGACCCCGGGTAACCACATACAACAATGCTGGGTGTGGAGACACACCCACCTGCAATACGAACCACATACCATAGTGTTGAAAGTCTGTGGTGGCTCACGCCTGTAATCCTAGCACTTGGGAGGCAGAGACAGGAGGATTGCTGTGAGTTCAAGGCTGAGCTCATGGCCTGTTTGAGATCCTGACTCAACAAACAAACAAACAAACAAAAACACAAAAAAACAAAACAAAACAAAAAAATAATGCCCCACACCTTAATGTTGTGGTTAATGCTATTTAATTTCTTTTTCTTTTAGTACTCGGTATCAAATTGGGGACCCTGTGCTTGCCAGGTAGGCATGGCCTCCTTATTTCATTTTCTCATGTAGCTTTAAAGTAACAGATGGCATATTATTAACCCATTCTAAATTCTAAGCTTGAACATTGATACATCATGATTAAGCCAGTTTTAGAAAATATTTATTTTCTTCCTTAATTATCTTAGAAAATTCTCAGAAATATTTTTAATTTATGTTCATCAATGTCTTTCTGAGAAAATAATAAAAATAATAATGGAAAAAATCTGTACTTTTAAAATGAAAATAGTGTAAAGTTGTGAGATAAAATTTTAAAAAATGTCTAATACTGGACATAATATGTTAGCATACATTTATTAATTGGTAATGTGACATTTCCTGTCACAAAAATATACTGCAATCTCAGTGATATAAGATATAACTTTAAACACATTTGTTCATATCTGTCCTGGTATATAATATTCTCTACTATTATCATTAACAGATCTTGTCTGAATATAACATTAGTTACTGATATTAATTACTTATTAGTTATTTATCATATGAAGATACACGTATTCTCCTCAATTTGAATGATGACTGAACTTGTTTCAATTAAAAAGATGCTTCATAGTGCAACAACTGTTGAAAATAATATTGAAATACAGAAATAATAGTGAAATATTAGTTATAATGCTTATAACTTTCTAACATACAAAATGCTATAATTATAAAACTAATAATAATAGCAAGATTCACCAAGTAAACAAAACTGAAGATGCTAGAACTCGGGTTTGTAGTATTTCTTTCTTTTTTTACTTTCTACACACACAGGATCATCATTACAATGTGAAGTCCTTCAGAGGAGCTATAATTTACACAGTGTTTTTGCCTAATAGTTGTCACAGTAATAGGTGTCACAATACAAGGTAGAAGATAAGCAATAATTTACTGATTCTATCTTTTCAATAATCATCATACAAATATGAGTATTACAAGAGTGGTTCATTGGAAATTGGATAAGATTAACCACGGAAATAATATCATAAATTTGGTCCATTCAACTTTATTCTGTTTATTCTATAATTCACTGACATTAATTCAGTGAGCGCTGAATGGTAAAAAGCTCATGCACTCAATAATATATATTCCACTGAGAAATTTATACTCTAATAAATTCAGCATAAATTAATACATAAAACAATGAGGTAAGGCAAAATTTACAAAAGATATACAACAATGAGAGATTAGAGAAAATTTTAGAGAGGAACTTGGACTATAAATATATATATAAAATCAGAATTACATCTAATTATTATATCTAATTATATATAATAATCAGAATTATATTTAATTCTGAATTGGAATTGTAATATAAATTATTTGATCAGGATAAAGAAAATAATTTCAGAAAAAATAAGTATTCTCATGTAGATTCTGAAAAAAGCAAGAATATGTTTAAATAACTCATACAACAGCCAGAAAATGAAAGTGGAATAAGAAATTATGAAAGTCTCTGAAGGCACCAGAGGATCTCTTGAATAGTCCCAGTGATCCTCTATTTATATTCATGCCTTTTTTTGTCCCTTTCTCTTTATTGTATTTAGACCTAATGTCTCTCTGCTAACAGACAGGCAAGTGACGGGTTGTCACTTCATGAGATTAAGATACAAAACTAAAATGACATCAATTTTACTTGCCCTTCCTCACTTTGTCTGAATCGTAACTCTGTGGAAATGATCTGCCATTTTTTAAGTCTCTCTAGTGAAGCAAAAGTGGCAAGAGAACAATCTATCGATGTGTGAGTACTGAAGTCCGCCAAAAGCCAAGAACTGAGAGAGCTTTAGGACAAGTCTACCTAGTAGGCAGATGTCTAGATTGCATGTTATAGGAGACACTGATCCAGAGGCACCAAACCTCATCCTGTCTGGCTTCTCAGTAATGAGATAAAACATGTTTGCTCTTTTCAACTGCTAAGCTTTGATGCGATATTTTATGCAGCATTAGACTATCACTGCATGACATCAGATATTAAATAGTGCATATGGATCTCGAAAGAATATTATCATTTGACTCAAAAGTAATGGGACATAGTAACAACTTGAAAACTGAACTAGGTAAGAGCATTAGTACAATTACTTTAATGTTGATGATTACAGATGTGATGCTACAGACACTGATATGAGGAAGCCCAATAGGATTGGAATTGATCCCAGTCAAAGAGAATAAAGTTTGAGAGGAAGAAATGAAATGCAGAAACACGGAAAGCGCAGAAGCAGTTTGAAGTATTTGATTCAGAGGAGGTAAGTGAGAAAGGGTATAAGATGATGTTGAGGTTTTTAACTTAAACAGTTGGATGAATGAAGAAATCATCAACTAATCATCACAGTAATCACAAGCTAAGTGTGAGTTTAGTAGGAAAGAAGGGAGTCAAAGGATGAGACCCATTTGGACATATCAGATACTACAGTGTTGTGCACCAAGAACTGGAACTGTGAATGAATTCAAGATGGAAAGGAATAATCAAAGAAAGGACAAATCAGAGGTGACCTGTGAACACTAACAGCTAGAGAGCCAGCAAAGGACAAAGGTGGAGTAAAAGTGAGGGAGAAGGGGTGCCCAGAAGTGATGAAGACTGCTAGAGAGCCTGGTTCACAGAAAGCAAAAAAGAAGGATAGCTAAAGAAGACAAGAGGAATATGCCAAATGCGGCAGTAAAAATAGCTGCTTGGTGCCTGGCAAATGGTTGTAGCAGTCTGGGAGCATCTGGCAAGCTGAATTGTAGCATCTGGTAGACACATTCTCACAACTGCTACTGACACATTTACAAACATTATTCTGTCTTCTCTGTCCTGACCCTGTGTTTTGAGTTTCCTTACCTCTATTTTCGCTTATATCTCAAACTATACACTACAAGAAGGTCACATGCTGTGAGTATATGGATTTGTGTTCTAAATTTTCCATGCTGTACATCAGTGAAGGAGAAAAACATTGACTAACTTTGAATATTGTTGCTGTCCTCTAGCATTACTTGGTATCTTAAAACTAGAAAGAGGGATATTAGCTTCAATCTCTGAAAATTAAGAGTGAGATTGTTATGACCTGATTGTAATGAAAAACACTGAGAAGAAAGGACTAAAACACCACTGTGTATTCTACTAATTCCTTTGCAGAATCTTCCCTCTATATTAATTTATTCATCACATAAAGCATCTCCCTACTTATTAGAATAACTTAATCACAGACATATTGATACTTACTAGACCACAGGCAATTCATTTTCAAAATAGACCTTTATTTTAAAAAATGAGTTAATTTCCCTCTCTTAGGGATATCGAGCTAAAAATGACAATGCTTTCTTTAGATCTTTCAAGTGTTACTATTGTATGTTTTATCTCCAAAGTTGATGTGAAATATTAGGCCAGTGGAAAAGTCTGAGAACTCATTTGACCCAGGAAAGATGTTCTCTGCTACTCCTGGTGGCTGGAAGATGAGTGCAGCAGATGCTGGAGCATATGGGCCTTCTGGGAATGCCTACCCTCGGGATATTGCTCCTCGGCATTTGCTATACCTATGGGAAACTCCGATGATTTTCCAATTCCACTTACGCGAGTTAGTACAGAGTGTAGAATGCTCCGGTGTCCATGTGGGCTGGAGGTGTGAGGTCCTGCCGCTACCCTCTGTCAAGTGCATCTGTTCTTGAGACGTGCTGTGCCCCAACCGACCTCTTGGAAAATGCTCTGCTCTCCAGCACATGATCAATGTGTTTTCTCTTTTTGCTGAGAGGGTGATCTTTTAATTCTGCAATACCAGAAGGATCCCAATTTAGCTTTGAGGAAAACCTTGTGCCTGAACAGTCCTAAAGTGAGAATTCAAACACATGCTCACTCCTGAGACATTTCAGAAAGGGAGAGATGTGATGATGTGATTCAAATCATATACCGTAAGTCTTTGTTTCAATGAAAGTTACTGATTTTTATCTTCCTGTATTAAGAGAAGCAGGTGCAAGTTGAGGAGAGAGAATTACATACATACCCAAAGCTATAACCATGCCCCAGAATCCAGTTGCTTCCAACTATTATTATCAGCTATGAAAATCTTTTATCTAGTCCCTATAAGACCTAGAAAATATATGTGCTATCCATAACCACCTTGAGGTCTTTATTTATCTTTCCAAGATAAGTGTTTGATTTTGCTTAGTGTAATTCACCTCTGTAGCCCTCTCATACAGATGGAGTTCCACATTTTTAAATAATAATTTTTTAATTTCAAAAGGTTAACTTTCAGAGGAAAAATTAATTGATTAAAATGTACTAAAATACTTATAAAGTAATATAAAATTTTTATTATACCCTGAGATTACTAACTCAATAGAGGACAAGTTTGCTTAATTTTTTCCTCAAGTTATATTAGGTTTCAGATTTTCTGAAAGTTTGAACCACTTTTACCCTGCGATTAGAACATGTCATTAACAGCAATAATAGAAACAAGATTATCTAGCACAAAACAAAAGTTCTTTGAAATGAAAGTTCGAAATGGAGTGAAGAGAGGTTTCTGTGGAAGAACAGAGAAGGCTCATGGAGAGCCCGAGGGCGCTGCTCAGTGCCGAGAACCCTGCGAGCGCCCCCGCCCTCCTCATTCATTTCTAGCATCTAACGGAACTGTGTACACACTGTGTGCGCAGCAGGAAGAAACTTGGGCACAGTTATTAAAGCATCTGCGTGGATTGAAGAAAAGTATCTGTCTGATGAAGGAAAATGGGACAACAGCATTAGAGTATGGACTAGAGAATGGTTAAAGACGGAGACTCAGAGAGGAAGACAGTGGTTTTAACTGAAAGGAGGAACTTCAAGGCCCTGGAGGTGTCTGGGATCCTAAACAGATGCAAAAACATAGGAGACAAGAAAAAAGTGAAATATTCTGCCCCAAATAGCATCACTGTCATTACTGGGAGAAAATGGTAAGCTTTGGGTCACTTCAGCCAGAATAAAGATCCAACACCACTGAAGAAGAGCCAAGACCCTGAAGTGCTGACAGTCACTTCGACTGTGGAATCACCCAAGCTTCAGAAGGAGGAGAAGAGTGACCTGGCTGGCAAAGCATCTAATCAGCAAGTAAAAAGGGACAGAAAAGTGAATGAGAGGCACCAAGCTCATAGAGCATCTATAACCACCTCCACCTGTGAGGCTGTTAATACGTCGCCTTACATGACATTTATGATTGAAGTTTCAATCAGGTGGTCAGCAGGATAACCCAGATGAGTTCAAGCGATCATATGTGCTCTTAAGGGCAGAAGTGAGGGGTTTGCAAGAAAAATTCAGAATGCCAATGAATGTGACACCAGAAAGGAAATGGGGACCATACAGTTGCACTCACAAGGAACTGGCCTGTGTCCATGGTCTGAATGCTGCTGGAGACATTTGTCCCAGTCTTCAAGTGAAAACCTGAGCTCACTGATTTCTAGTCTGGCTTTTATTGGGTGCTGAGCCCAGCAGACTTCTGGTCCTTCCAACCTACATCATGAAAAACAGTGAAGTCTTGTTTCAAGTTGCATTGTTCTTGCTAATTTGTTTCAATAGCAGGACAAAATTCATTCTCAACTGTCACAACTGTGATGCCATTATATAAGGTGATGGAAGGATAATAAGATGAAATCTTAGGTGCAAACTAAAAGACAGTGACTCTTAGGAATATGAGATACAGAATGATGACACTGGAAGGAAGTGAAGGAAATTTAACATTAAACAAAGAAAGAGAGGCATCAGTGCAGACAAGCTGTGAAGGAAATCTTCTCAGGGTGGACCAAAGATACAGAAGAGGGGAGCAATTGTCCAAATAAGGAGGCTCTGAAGCAGTGGCCAGGAAGCAATGGCAGAGATTCAGGTTGAGTGATGATGGTGGATCATGTTCCCTGTGTTCTGTAGGAAGGGAAGGGACCAGCAGCTTAACCCGTAAAGATATTCCGACCTAATATGGAGACTAGGCTGATGAATTAGTGATTTTGTGCAAAATGAAGTGAGTTTAGTTCCTATGTGATGCGAATTTGAGGTAAGAACTTTCATGTAAAGAAGGCTGCCACTAAACTACAGAAACAAAACAAGTTGAATGTTTATCATCTGGCCAACTGCCATGTTAATCTTACACTTTTCAATAAAGTTTTAAAGTTTCTGCTTCTTTAGAACATTTCTATTTACTTACTTGTCATTTTCACACTTCACTTTACTGTTTTATTCTCTTAAATATTAAAGGTATCAATAAATGGATGAAAAGTTATAATTAAATTATAATTCATATCTATTTAAAAATTCAAAGTAAAACAGCTAATTATATGCTATCAAATACAGTTATTAAATTATTTTAAGTAAATGGAATATCTCCTAAACTTTGAGAAGAAAAGTCTACATCACAAAATATATCAAATACAACTATGTTATGGAATACTGGGCTATTAAAAATGCTTAGGTAGGGGCTGGGGATTTAGCTCAGTGGTTTTGCTGCCTGTCTTGCAAGCACAAGGGCCAGGGTTTAATCCCCCAGAAACCACATACAATACTGGGCATGGAGACTCACGCCCAGCAACAATCAGTAGCACAGTGCCAGGTGTGGTGGCTCACACTTGTAATCTCAGCACTCGGGAGGCAGAGGCAGGAGGATTGCTGTGATGTGAGTTGGAGGCTGAGTGCAGGGCCAGCCTGAACTACAAAGTGAGACCCTGTCTCAAAAAAAAAAAAAAGATTATGTTACATGATTTTTGGGGGTTTTTTGTGGTTTTTTTGCTTCAAATGAGAAATCCTGTAGGAAAAGGTGTAGCCATTTGGCAATTAAATAGAACTTCTGTTAATTTTGTTATGAAGAAATCCTGAGCCTTCTCATAATTTGGATGTTCCCCAGACTTTGTTAATTTATCCTTGATAATAAAAAGGTTATTGAAAGAGAGCTGAGGGGGCTTCAGTGCTCGGAGGCTCTGCTTTCTGCCCAAACTCATTCCTGAGTGCCTCTGTTTTCTTCCACGATTCCAGACCATAGGTTGGACTTACACTGACAAAGTCCCACAATTTAGATAAGAAACAAATATACATTTGCATAGATTTTATTTAATGGTTAAAGTTTTAGATATTTTCCTTTACACATAAAAGTGTTTCAATGACTGAAATAGTGTTTTAAAAATTTTAGAAACATTTTTTTTTGCAAGAAGTAGATAAATGTTTTAATGCTACCAATTTTATAACATAAAATACTTTTTTTTTTCCTTGGGTAAAACTGCTTTATCAGTTAGGATACCCATCTGTCATTAAGAGAACTACACTATACTACAATTCATATCGTATCCTATTTTAATTTTCCTTAGTTTCATATGATATATAGACATCATTTGTTGAAACTCTTCTATCTTCCTTTTCTTCCTGTTGGAGTTCAGGAAACAGATCCAATTTAATATGCATATATAAATTAATGCAGTAGAACCATGTACATTAGTGATATTATTTTATCATAATTACATTTCTTCGTGGCATTATAAAAAATGGTCCTCATAACAAAGATTTAGTATGTGCTGCTGGAAATATCTGTATTCAGGTTGCTTTTACCCTTTTGCTTACAGTGTTTTTGATACGTGTTTTTTTTTTATAACAGCTGTTTGACACAGACACCCGAGGTTGAAGGAGGGGCCAGGCTACTACTATGAGTCTTTGTCATGTGACCACTTTAATCCCAATGTAATGTTTGATTTATGAACTCCACGATGCAGAACCTAAGAAACAAGAAGCTGCTTGAAACAAAATAAATTTGCCTCATACATACACAAGGTCACAGCTCTTAAATTCAGGGAAATATGTTTTATTCTAGATTTCCCTGAATAAACACATGCTACCTTTATTATACCAGAGCCGAAGCACAAGTGATTTTTGCAGACTCTCATTCTCTAATTCATAATAATCTTAAGAAACTCTGATTTCACAAAGAAAATTTAGATTTGGCTCCTAAAAGTAACACAGAACTGGAATGCATTTGCATTCTGCAGTTAAATTACAACAAAAGCCTGTGGACAGGTGGGATCACCATTATACTTTCTTCTTTCTACCGGCTAGACTAGTTTTCACTTCTGTCACAGCTGCGACATCCTCATCAGTCTTTATTCTATGTAACAAGAATGTTTAGGAATGGAATAATAATTGCTTAGTAAGAAATAAAAATGATTGCACAAAATGTCATTTTTTCATATTAACACAAAAGCTTGTGTTTGAATTTTTTCACAGTTTTAAACTTACCATCCCAATATTGTTCTAGTCAAGTAGTGTGTCTTGAATAAATTCTTCCTCTTCAGGACAGCACTGCAGCTGGAACAGCTGTGTTACTTAGAACTCAACCCACTCTTCTGATGATATTCAACCTCATTTGGAAAAATGAAATTAAAATATGTGTAAAGCGGTATTAATAAACAAGAAGGTAGGAAAATTCTAAACTACATGATAATTTTATTTACACTAAAAATTTTGGGTGAGACACACAAGTAATATGAGTTAGTGAGATCAGGAAAAATTCATTAAATACAAAAATTGCAGCCTAGAAGTAAAACTCATGGATTTTATCTCATACAATCTGATTATAGTTCAATCTAGTGGACTTAAATAATATATGATGTTGAATAAGTTAAGGAAAAAAATTTAATCTCAATTTTTGTTTAAATTAGACAAAATTAAAGTAAAATTACTAAGTCAGAGTTTTAGTGAAGTTGTATGAAACTTAAATTAGCATTTTAAAAAGTTCTTACTGTGTCTCACTCTTCCAAAATTTTGTATTTGATAATTCTTTACAATCTCTCACAATCTTCTGACACAGACACTACTACCCTTGTTTTACAGTGTGAAAAAAAAACACTGTGACACAGAATAGATAAAGAAGTATCTTTACTACTTGGATGGAGTCTGTTAATACAGGAGCTGGATTTGGACACTCGAATGCATGTGCTTAAACATTACATTATATTATTGTTCAGAACGTGTACTTATTATTTCTTTTTCAAGTAGGGAAGATAAGATCTGCCTTAACCTTATAGATACCAAGTACAAAATGATGCTTCAGAATAACTATACACACAGTGAGGTTTGCTATACATTTTAGAAGCATAGAACATTATTCATTCATTTTTTCAAAGGTCAGTAATTTTTATTACAAACTTCTGCCCTTACAAGTAGTACTTGTGGAGAATTATGATATAAATAATACCCACCTGTAATTTGTTCACCTACACATTAATTGATTTTACTGACAATCCATTACAAAATTTAAGCAAATTCAATTTCTTTCAATTTTGATTCGGGTTCATGGTATGGTAGGTATGCTACCAAGAAAATATTAGTAAAACTCACATTAGTATAGTATTTATAATTCTCAACAGAATAATACTTTCCTGAATCTTTGAAAATTTTAATTTAATGATTGACAGATTATAAACACTAAATTCTGATTTCATTGGTATTTTCTCTTAAAAACTTGATATTCATTGACATTTTTCCAGCAAAATTCATGAAGAAGAGAAATGTTTAATGTGAATGTTATTATCCCTATTATCTTGAGCAACTTATTTTTTGTTCTATTGAATGAGATAAAAAAGAGAAATACACTAATATGATATTTACACATCTGTGACCTATTTATTTCACTAGTGAGGATGTCCTCAAGGTACATCCATCTGAGTATGAATGATTCAATCTTAACTTTTTTAATGGCAGAATAATACTCCATTCTATAAAAGAACCACATCTTTATCCAGTCTCCAGTTGATGGATATTTTGGTTGTTTCCAAGAGTTACCTATCACAAACTGAGTTGTTATAAACATGGGTGCACATATGTTCCTGTGATACAAATCTTTTAATTATTCTGTGTATATATATAGCAGAGCAATGACCAGGTCAAATGGGACCTCCAATCTTAACTTTCTGAGGAATCTCCACACTGATTTCCACAGAGACTATATGGGTCTACACTACCACTAACAGTGGAGAAGTATTCCCTCTTTTCTGCATCCTTGCCAACATTTGTTGCTGGCTAATTCTGAGATAGCATCCATTTTTGTGGAATGAGATGAAATCTCAGCGTTGTTTTCATCTGTATCTCTCAAAGGGCCAGTGACGTTGAGCAGTTCTTCATGTACTTCTTAGCTGTTCTTACTTCTTCCTCTGAAAAGTATCTGTTCAGTTCAGACACCCACTTTTGAATTGGGTCTTTAAATTTGGGTGGGCTGATTTTTTTTAAAGCTCTTTATATATTCTAGATAGTATCCCTTGGTCTGAAAAACAGCTGGTTAAGATTCTTTCCCATATTGTTGGCTGCCTTTTCACTCTGTTGGTAGTTTCTTTTGATGTGCAGGTGTTTTTTAATAGGATGAGATCCCATTTGTTGATTTCTCCTGCCAATTCTCATACTATAGAGGTTTTGTCTAGGATGTCTGCCCTTAATCCAATGTCATCAAGAGTTTTATCTAACCTGTTTTTCAATAGGTTTAGTGTGTCAGTTTTAATATTTAGGTCTTTGATCCACTTTGATTTTAGCTTGGTACACAGTGAAAGAGATAGGTCTAATTTTAGTCTTTGGATATTTGATATTGTGAAATAGAAAATATTTAAAATAAAAGAGGGTGTATAGGTAAATAATGAGGGGGAAAAGAATGTGATAGTAATGAAAAAGGAAACAAAGCTTATGTATGTAGGGGGTGAGGGCTTGCAGGTTAGATGGGGGAAGGGGAAAATGAGAATCAAGTCGTGTCATATTCTGATACAACCTCTCAATGTTGAATGCAATGATGATGTGTATTTATAATGAAACAATAATGCCTTGGATTAAAAAAAAATAACCAACACAACAAAAACTAAAATTTAAATCTTGATATTAACTTTGGTTTCCAAAGTCATAAAAGCAAACACCATTATGTCTAGTGACTAGGCACAGTTTAAATTAAAAAACAAATCTGAGGGACGGGGATATAGCTCAGTGGTTCCAGCACCTCTCTTGAAGCGCAAGGACCCGGGTTCGATCCCCGGTAACCACATAACAATACAGGCTGTGGAGACTCACCAGCAACCAATACCACATACCATAGTGCCAGGCATGGTGGCTCATGCCTATAATCCCAGCACTTGGGAGGCAGAGGCAGGAGGATTGCTGTGATGTGAGTTGGAGGCTGAGCTCAGGGCCAGCCTGAACCACAAAGCGAGACCCTGTCTCAAAATAAATAAATAAATAAATAAATAAATAAATAAATAAAAAAAAATAAAAACTAAAAAGCAAATCTGATTATGACTTCTTTTGCTTGAAGTTTTAAGCATACTTTCTGTGGACATACTGCACATCGTTCATGACTGTTAATTATAAGACTAAATCTGATGACTATCAGAATCCCTGTTCTCTTCTCTTCTTATTATGAAATGATAGTGTCAAATATGCATTTGTCATGGATGACTTTTATATATCAATTCAGAAGGATCAATGTACTTCTGTAGCATGTATATATAGAAAGTACTGCCAATAGCTTAATAATGCCTGTATTACTCAAAGAAATGCAAATATATTCACTTAGTACAACTGAATAGTCATGTTTAGAAAATATGTTGGTTGATAGCAGGGTATTCATGTTCAAAACTTTTTCCATGTTACTTGTTGCCTTGCTTGTTGTTGAATAGTAAATTGATAAATATGAGGGCTACACTAGTGCAGTTGTATTATGTTTGTATACATTTGTACAAGTTTTTTAAATTAATTATGCTGTGCTGATGAAATATGTTGTTGCATATAAACAAAACTATGTGCTTCGTCTTCTAGCAACTCTGTTGAAATAGGATCTGAAGTTATTAAACAGCTATATGTTTGTGACAAAAAAAGAGAAATATTGTTCTACTGCTTGAAATTTTTTTTCCTAAATTTTTCTAAATTTTTTTTGTTGTTGTTATTTGAATAGAGGGAACAATTAAGTCTATCATGGACATTTACTTACAAGAAAAATATTAAATTATCTCAATCTCCCCATTTTCTCTGAAAATGTATTATGTGACTAATGGAGAAACTATGTATTTTAAAATTTTTTCCACATGGCAGATTATTTCAATATGTACCATTGTTACTTAAGATTGTGTGTTTCTGATGGGAAATAAATCTTAAAGATCCAAACTCCATAAATTGCAGGGCTTCACTCTACAGAAATCAGGTTGCTGTCTCAAGAAAAGTATGATAGCATTTTCTATACAATGTAAACAGTCTAGAATTTTTGTATTCTACATCGATGGACCTAAAATGACTAGAATTATAGAAAGCCTCCTAGTAAAATTTACTTCAGAGACTTGATATTAATAACAAATAGAAGCGACACTAAAAGTGTATTAATACACCTACTCTGAAGATGAATGCAAACTTTACTAACTGTAAAAAAGTACTAATAAAATAAACTTTAAAAAGAAGGAATTCTAGAGCTGTTATTAAAGATATTCCTGATAAAGGAATTTTTTTAAATTACTTTGGCTTTCTAGAGAAATAACTTTGCTACTAAAGATTAGTATTAACTTATTAAGAAATTAATGTAAAACTAATGTATAGCACTGAAGTCTTTTATTCATTGACATTTCCACTTTAACTGATTTTAGAGTCACACAGCCTAGACTCTCATCTCTGAATTAGGCATTAGTTGATCTTTAAATATATGGACATCACTGAGTCTCATGTATTTCATTCAGAGTTATCAAGAACAAGCCAAAGGAGGAGTAGTAGAAAGGGAAGTTGTAAAGAAAAATTTTTGCTCATAGATGAAATGAATGAATTTTTTAATGTAAACATTTGAATAAATATTACATTCATTCATTTGTAAATATTTGGTAAATATTTACTGTGTGCCAAATGAATGAATTTTTGCTCATGAATGAAATGAATTTCAGATGAAATCCTGAAATATTATCTTTCCTAGCTTTAGATACTTGTAAAGAGAAAGTTCATGTCTACAATGAAAAGAAATGATTGATGTCCATGTCTACAATGAAAAGTCCAAATCTGCAATGACAAAGTCCATATCTACAATAAAAAGAAAAGATGATGATGCATGATATTCAAGCTATTTTGAAAAGTGGATTCCTCTATTCACTCTCTGCCTTCTGAATCCCTGTGTGTGAAGTAAGCTCTGATCTGAGTAAGAATGAAGCTTTTTGGTTGATGTCATTAGAGCTGACAGCCTCAAAAGTGACAGTCATCATATATTAGCAAAAAAAACAATGAAGGGAACATTTAGGACAAGCTTGACATTACAGTCAATAGCAAGTTTGACAGCTGAGAATTGAATCCACTTTGTGAGTTGTGGATGGGAATGATACCCTTCCTTTCTCTTCTGGAAACCTTTTCACATCCTAACTGAAGAAAAATGAGGCTCCAGGTTCAGAAAAGAAAAATCCAAGTAGTAGCTACTGTTTCTCAATCTACAAACTAAACAATGATGATGAGCCTGGACTCTGGGCAATTTATGTAAAAGCAAGAAATACCATAGCATAATTAGATGAAGTACTAAAGTGTGACTGGAAGATTAAGGATTAAACTTATTCTAAATCCAAATCTGAATGGGGATAAAAAATAATTCTTCAAATTATAACCTTAAAAATAGTTTGCTATGGATTTATTCAGTTGATTACATATCTGAAGTCTGAACTAATTTGAATCATACACTTAAAGATATTTCTTGAGTTTTTATAGTACTTTGTAATGGCAGTAAATGTATATTTCATGAAGCACAATATAAGTTTGGTCTGAAAAATAGGTAGGCTATAATTCATAGTTTACTGAAAACAAAAATTAGAACTACTTTCTACATTAAAAAATATAAAAACAGGAATTATTTCTTGTAACTTACACTACTGTGTCTTGGGATTTTATTTGTATCAAGTAATAGCACTTAATTATTCTCCTCTAAACTTGCTTTGTGCTAATGTCCTAATAGCCATTACAGCTGTATATAGAGACAGGGCTTTTAGGACATAATCAAGGCAACATGAAACCATAGGGTGCAGCTCTCATAGATTGGTAGCCTTAAGAAGAGGATGGGATGAGTTGAGTTGGTTGGCACATCCTGGGATGTATAGACAGAAGGATTGTGGAGCAGGGTGCACAGAGGGGCTGCACAGAGGTGGGCTGCACAGAGTGGCACTGACACATGAACCAATGGAAGGAATACAGCTGTAAGATGACACCACACCACTGATTGCTCCTAATGGGGAGACAAGGCAGGAATCAATATTCACACAGCAAAACGTAAATGTGAATAAAATATCCCCTAGTTGAGACATAGTATTCTTCACCTATACCTGGTAAATTCCAATACCACAAGCCTTGAAAAGATATCACCTACCTAAATGCACATCTTTTTTTCTTTGATTTTATTCCTTTTTCTTACTTTTCTTCTTTTTTGGTTACATTTACCTAATTTAATTAATTTTCTTTTACCCTTTAGTTGGATTTTTCATCTCATTTTTCTCACCCCCTTATCTTTTTCAAAATTTACTGATTTAATTGTTCCTTTATCCTATCTCTCATGTTTATTTGTTATTATAGTAGTTAACTTTATTCATTTTTAGCAACTTAGTTGACCCTGTTATTATTGCTGAGTTATTTTCCATTGTTAAGGATGGTAGACTTGTTTCTTTTGGTAAATATTTACTATGTGCCAATATTTTGTCTGCCTAAATTATTATACAGACTTCTTTTCTATTGTTTTCTTCTTTTCCAGTGGTATGATTTTAACTGGCACTGCTTCTTCTGCTATAACAATATCTGGTTTGTCTTTGACTACAATTGCTGATCTCTTGTTGATGGTAAATTAACTGTTGCTTTTAACTGGATTTTATTTATTTCCAAAATGTAGCTTCACCTTGTGTTGTCAACATTACTGTGGTTTCTTTTTATCCTTTCTGAATTCTTTTGAGGATAAATTCTTCCAGAAGATGTTGGACATTGATAACAAATACAAATATTGCACTCAATAGTTTGAAGAGCAGTGTAAACACCAACACATAACCTACCCCAAAGATAGGTCACAGAGACAAAATATAATGGCGGAGACTTTCATAGTAGTGACTGAGTCCCTTTACCATAACTGTTCTTCAACACATTATGTGAAAAATATAGAAATCTGAAAAAACAAGGCAACAAGATGTCTCCAAACCCCCCTTACTCAAATAAAGTTTATTTCACAGGCACTGAAGTAGGGGAAGCTATAGGAAAAGAACCCCAAATAGTTAAAATGTTTGAAGAGATAATAGAAGAAACACAAATGAAAGCATGAATAGTTTAATAAACTCATTGATATTCTAATTAAATATATAAAGGATTTTAACAATAAAATGCTTAAAGGGCTTAAAGAAGAAAAGAACAAAAAATCAAGTTAAATCAGACTATCTAACATATGAATAACATCTTTCATAAAGAATGGAAAGAACTAAGAGGAAGAAGGTAGAAATACATGATACGAAAGTTTAGTAGAGAACATGGGTGACTGACCTCACCAGAGGGTCAGAAATAAAATACAAGCTGGATGTATTAGATCACAAACTCAGCGATACCCTATGAACAACTAGATGCCATTCCTCTTGAGACTAACTACTCAAAACCAAAACAACAAAACACAAAAAGCTTAAGACCTATAGGAATAATGAAAAAACAGAAGGCAACTAAAAACACATACAAAATGTATTCACTGAAATCATGGCAAAAAATTTTCCAAATCTAAGAATTCAATAGTCAAGTATAAGATCCATACAGAATCATGAATAATCAAAACCAGAAAATTCAGGGCAAAACTGATCACCAGAGACCAAGATGACCAATACTACTGGAATAGGGAAAAATTCAACAGGAAGCCATAATGATTTTCTATATTTACATGCTAAATGTCAGCATATTCAATTTTTTTAATATGGTTTACCGGTTGTAGAGATTTTCATCCACAATCTGCTGGCTCCAAAACAGGGAGGGCAAACAAGTATCACAGAGAAGACCAACATGGTGATCACCAGGCAGCAAAGATGACACAGAGCTTCGGTCATGGCACTGGGAGAAGCAAATGAAAGAATTTAATAGCATCTTTCTGCCTTTTTATCTTATTCAAACTACTGGGATTAGGCGCACTAGGGAGGTGCCACACATGTCATTCATGTGTTGTGGTTTAATAATCTCATGTCCTCACCTCCAGCATCACATATTCAGCTACCTCTGATAAAGCGATATATTAAAGCCTGCATGAGGCTTTGGGGAGACATCTAAATGCACTCCAAAATGTTCCATTCCTTGCTCCTCAAAGACTCATGCATACCCCTTTATGCAGAATATATTTAGGCCATCTCTAGTACTTGCCAAAATACTAATAGTTTCAGCAATGATTAGAAGTCCAAATCCAAAATGTCTTCTGGGATTTAAGGCAAACTCTTAGCTCCTGTATGAATGAAAAGAAAGTTAAACACTTTCAATATTCCATGGTGAAAGATAAACATTTCCATTCCAAAAGTTATAAGCAATGGGCTACAAAGAAAAAATACAAAATTCGGTAAAGCAAACATTATAACCCACTTCCAGCATCCAAGGAAATCTGTAGCAAGCTGTGAACTCCAAAGTGTTTGGATGGCACTGCGTCTACAGCCCTTCTGGTTGTTGCAGCATAAAAGAAAAATAATAATAAATACTGGGCTGAAAGGGACAGAAAGACCTCAATGCAGTTATAGAGGGGAATTTAAATTCCCCTCTCCATCAATTAACTGAATCAAATGTTATGGCTTATGTTTAGATTTTCCCTACAAAGTCTAATGCAAATGAAGTGGGATTTTCTTTTTCAGGGGTGGCTGAATCTAGAATGTGTGATATTGGGCTTAAGGGCATGTGATAACCAAATCACTGAATCTGAATGATTGGCACCACCCTGATCTCGGTCATCTGGCTAGAATAAAAGAGCACAAAGATGCTACTAAGTTCTCTTGTTGATTTGCTGTCTTCCTCTGCCATGAACTATTCCCTCACTGCCACCCTACTCTGGACCAGCCAGTTGTGGGCTGAAACTTCTATTAACTGTAAGCCAAATAAATTTTTCCCCCTTTAACTTTGGATGTTTGGTATTTTGTCTTGTCAATCAAAGAAGAGTAACCAACACATCAACCAAACAGAAATTAACAAAGACACCAGAGTTAAACCATGCCACTGAACAAGCCACATAACAGGTCGTGTTTTATCCAAACAGTAACAGGATGCACATCTATCTATCTATCTATCTATCTATCTATCTATCTATCTATCTATCTATCTTTCTTTCTTTCTTTCTTTCTTTCTTTCTTTCTTTCTTTCTTTCCTTCTTTCTTTCTACACTACTGGAGGTTGAACTTGGGCCCTTGTCCTTCCATGGTAGGCATGGTACCACTGAGCTAAATACAAGGCCCTAGAATGCACATTTTTCTTAGTTGCACATGAAATTTTTCTCAAAATAGATCATAATTTAGGTTATAATATATACTTAAATAAGTAGGAAATATCGAAATCACAGAATATTATCAAAGAATGAAGCTAGAATTTAACAAAAAAGGCTGAGAAAATACACAAACACACAGTGATTAAATGATACTACATTGAATAATCAATGGATCATAGAATAAATCAGAGTAAAATGAAGAAATCCCTAAAATTAAATTGCAATGGATGTACAACATACCAACACCCATTAGACACAACAAAAGCATTTCCTAGAAGGAAGTTTATAACTCTGAATGAGTGTATATAGAGGAAATATGATTATAAAGATTATAGGTGAATTTAATGTGATTGAAATTAAGAAAAAAATATGAAATATCAATGAATGAAAGAACTGATTCCTTGAAAAGATAGCAAGGAAAACTGGGAATGGTAATAAGGGGGGTGAGGAGGTAAAGTATAATGATTCCAGATGTAAAATGTGTATGTACCCAGACCCCCATAGTGAATGTGTTTACTATAAAACATAAACATATGCTTATAAAAAGGGGAAAAGAAGAGAAGAGACAAGAGCATGCCCCCTCACACACACATAAAGGAAAGGTCACTTGTGTGCACAGTTAGAAGTTCACCATCCACAAGACAAGATGGGAGTCCTATTTAGAAACCGCTAATATGGTGTCTTGATCGCAGACCTTGAGTATCCAGAATGGTGAGAAGATAAATTTCTATTTTTAAGCCACCTTGTTTATGATCACCGGTTTTGGAACCCTAGGCTGACAAGCATGAATTGTCCATGAACTGTTTATGGTAACAGTCTAAAGGGTGAAACTTTATTACTAATTACTTTTTGTGACTTGCTAGATAACTAAACATATACAATATATTTTAAATAACTATTATTTATGTCTTAATATCCTTTGAATTCAAATAAAAATATTTATTGTTTTTAAGATTTCACAATAACTGTGATCATTATGCTTTTATCTATTCATATCTCTTTTAATGAATTTTATTCCTTAATTTTGCAAATAACAGACTAATTTTGGAATGATTATTTTAGAACTATAAGAATACTTGGATATCATCTTTCTATCATTATTTGATTAAGGCAAGAAACAGGTTAGGTTAGTTTTTTGACTCTATATGCATGTATCAGGAACTGAACAAGACATTTAATGTATACAGTACTAACCCTTTGTATCCCTGCAAACACCTATGGTTATTCTTGTCTCCATTTTTGTGAAGTAAAGCCACAGAGTCATGGTAGTGGTCAAACTTACCAAAGACTCTCCAGTTAGAATTCTGGGTGTGGAATCCAGCCAGCAACGATGCCCAGCCTGTCTCTGCTCTGGGGCACACCCCTCTGTGCCCCAAAGGAGACTCCAGTAGGCACAGTTAGCTTTTCACATCTTAACACTAATAGAATCAAGGCCAGACTGACATCACTTCTCTATCATGTCCACATTGTTTGCTGGATATACAAATGTAAGTAATTTTTCAAAATTTGCTCCTGGGTAGGAAGAACCAATATCGCCAAAATGGCTATACTCCCACAACTACTAAATAGATTCAATGCAATCCCGATTGAAATCCCAACAGCATATTTCACAGATCTAGAGAAAACAGTCCAAACATTCATCTAGAACCACAAAAGACCTAGAATAGGAAAAGCAATTCTAAGCAACAGGGTCATGGTGGGGGTATTAGAATCCTGAACCTGAAATTAAACTATAAATTCCCTGTGATAAAAAAATGTGTGATACTGGCAAAGTAACAGACCTGAAGATCAATGGAGTAGATTAAAAGATCGAGAAACTACTCCATACAGACTGAGCCACCTCATTTTTGACAAAGAAGCCCAAAATCTTCAATGGAGGAAAGATAGCATCTTTAATAAATAGTGTTGGAAAAACTGGACTTTAACTTGTCAAAGACTAAAGTTAGACCTATCTTTTTCACCACGTACCAAGCTAAAATCAAAGTGGATCAGAGACCTAAATATTAAAACAGACACACTAAACCTATTGCAAAACAGGTCAGGTAAAACTCTTGATAACATTGGATTAAGGACAGACACCCTAGACAAAACCTCTATAGCATGAGAATTGGCAGGAGAAATCAACAAATGGGATCTCATCCTATTAAAAACAAAATACCTGCACAGTAAAGGAAACCACCAACAGAGTGAAAAGGCAGCCAGCAATATGGGAAAGAATCTTAAGCAGCTGTTTTTCAGACCAAGGGCTACTATCTAGAATATGTGAAGAGCTTAAAAAAAAAAATCAGCCCACCCAAATTTAAAGGCCCAATCAAAAATGGGCATAGGAACAGATATTTTTCAGAGGAAGAAGTAACACCAGCTGAGAAGTATATGAGGAAATACTCAACATCATTGGTCCTTTGATACATGCAGATGAAAACAACGCTGGATTTCATCTCACTCCACAAAGAATGGCTGCCATGTCAAAATTAGCCAGGAACACATGTTGTCAAGACTGTGGAGAAAAAGGAACCCTCTCCATTGTTGATGGGAATTTAGATTCATACAACCTCTGTGGAAATCAGTGTGGAGATTCCTCAAAAAACTAGTATTGGAGGTCCCATTTGCCCCAGCCATCACTCTGTTAGGTGTGTACACAAAAGAATTAAAAGATGCATATCAGAGTGATATTTATGCACCCATGTTATAGCATTTCAGTTTGTGATTGCTAAATCTTGGAAACAATCCAAATGTCCAGCAATAGGAGAGTGAATAAAGAAGATGTGTTTCTTTTATAGAACGGAGTATTATTCTGCCATTAAAAATGATAAGATTGAGTCATTCATACTCAAATGGATGAACTTTGAGAACATCCTCACTAGTGAAATAAATAGGTCACAGATGTGTAAATATCGTATCTTTTCTCTGGTATGAGAAAATGAAGTTGTAAATGAGTTGTAGTATGTATAGTTGATATTGTGAAATAGAAAATATTTAAAAGAAAAGAGGGAGTAGGTGTAAATAACAAGGGAAAAAAGAATGTGACAGTAATAAAGAAAATATAAAACAAAGATTATGTATATGGCAGGGTTGCAGGACAGAGAGGAAAGGGAAAAATGAGAATTAAGTCATGTCATATTCTGGTACTCGCTCTCAATGTTGAATGCAGTGATGATGTGCAATCATAGTGTACCGATAAAGATTTAAAATTTTTTAAGAATAAATTCTTACCTTTCCTGAGCATTAAAATGGTGCTAAAATTAGCATTTTCTCCAAAGGCTATTGAGAAAGTGAGTAAGACAATGTGAGTGAAAGGCTAAGAGCATTGTCTGATACATAGAAAGCTCTGCTGTTTACCTATCTTGCTGCTTACTGTTATACAGAATTGCTGTAGAGTTTCTTTTTCTCTCTACAATTCTATAGGACATGAAAAGCACCTCATATGTATTAGCTTTATGGTTCTTGGTTTTACTTCTATGACAGTCCTCTCATTTTCTAGAATATAAAAACTAAAATGGCATTTGACTTCAGTTTAAGAGCCTGACAGTTAGTCACACTTAAATGCTTAAAGGAAAATAACAGTGTAGTTAAAGCTGTCAAGAAAATGCAGGGATTGTCACATAGCTTTGGGCAGTTAGTGACAGGGGCAATACAGGTGCAAGTAACCTTTCTCTTTCCCTTTTCAGACATCATGGTGTGCTCAGAAAGGGAACTTTGACATCAAGAGTATGTGTAAAAGAGATACGATTCAAAATGAAGCGATAAAAATGCATAATATATGTTAGTAATTAGAGAGACTGCTTAGCTCTCTTCTCAGGTTTAATAGCTTCTCAAAGATTGTGATTAAGTTAAGGTGTTTTTAATATTCCTTTGAAAGATGAATCCATGTACAACTTTGTATTACATAATTAAAAATGTCTTTGATCTGAAAGTCTTAGATTTATCCTTGCAAATTAAGTATTGAACAACTGATCTCTAGGTTGATTCACAAGGAACATAAATAAAAGCAATTGATGCCAACTTTAAGATGATGGCCCACACAGAGGACCTTCTGTAGCTTCATTCAAATCAAATACAATAGTGTATTATCCAGGAACTAGAATGCGGAGTGATCAGCCCACAGGGGTTATGGTAGCTCAGATTAGTATTAAAATGGTGAACACAATTTAAAAGATGCCAAGAATGAAGGATGAATAAGCAAATACTCAAACTAACTCATAATACAGACAAGCTGTGTTGAAAGAATATTTTTTCACCAAAAAATATGTAAACTTCTCAAACTAAAATAATATTTTCTAGCAGAGATTTAAAAGATAAATTTATACATTGCATAAGCATCAACAACATCCTTAAGTTCATGCACAAAACTGATTGCATCAATTCCTAATGGTTGGCAACATCCAAGATCAAGAGTTTTCATGTATGTGGAATAATTTGAAATTTACCACATTTGGGTTAACTTTTTCTTTGTCAAATACATGTGAGCACAGTTTAAAAACTTATCCTGTGATCAAAATATATGGCAAAGACAACTACAAAATGCTTAATTTCAACGAATTCACTTTGATTCCACAGATTAAATGAAAGTTTAAGATCACAGTATCAAGGCTGATATAGTGTAGCTTAGATGTGGGCAGAATGCAAGAGCCAGGCCTGGGTACCTCATATAAGAGAAATAGTGGGGTATTTAAATGTGTGTGTCTGCTTGTGTTCACTTAACATTAAGGCCTCACATGAGAAACTTGGAGTAAATATAAACAGCAAAATGAATGATTGACAACAAGGAAGCAGAGAGATGGATCATTCTCAAAAAGGATGATTACGATGTGGAGAGACAGGGAAGGATAAGGGACAAAAAAAGACCTATCAGGATGTGTTACGTAAATGTACCAAGTCTACATGTGTGATGTAAACATTATGTACTGTGAACTGTTTATACAATGTAAACATTAGGTACTGTGAACACGTACAAAAAATTGAGAGTGAATCAAAGGATGAGTGTAGAGGAGGGATGGAAAAAGTATGAAGAAAGAAATTAAAATGTGTTACCTACGTATGTCAACTCAATGCAAGGAATGTAAACATTATGGATGACACACAGGCATTAATAAAACTAAAACAAATAAAGTACGCTTGCCTGACTCCATTATCTTCTATCACATTGTTGTAAATATTGAAAGGACATTGTACATGGAAACATTAAATGTCCTGTGCCTACATGAGAGCAAGTGAGTAATCACTGACCATGTAAGTGGCTTATCAAAAAGAAAGGATATTTGCCATTCTCTAAATTAACCAGAGTAGTAAAGATTTATTGAGAAGGCTAAATTTTTCTTTTGACTAAAATTAAAATCTATTGATAAAGAAAGAAGCTATCATCCTCATATCAATAGGCTTTCTTCTTGCAATGAACACCTGTAATTTGAATTGGTGATGGCACCGGTAGAGAGCTCTAACCGTCCAGACCTTATGCTATTTAATGAAAGGACTTGGAGTTGGTATATACAATGAAAAGTTAAGACTGTTTTCCTTTAATGGATGAGCCACACAGTCTCTCTCCATGAAATAAAATGTCACTGAGCTTACATGAACTTACGTTGTTTTAGTTTCTAATCCCATAGCTCATTCTTCCTGGGCCTAATCATTTTATGTCCTTAGTGTGAAATCATCCTGCTCCTGGCAGCTCAACGTTGTGCTAACTTCCTGTCTTGTTTATAGAAATGACCAAACATCATATTCCTTAAAATTCATTTTATTAAAATGGCCTCTTGCTCATAGATCTGAAAATTGTTTTGCATCTATTCTAAAAATAATCTACCCATTCATTTGTTTTCTGGGATAAGAGTGGAAATAGGGATCTTGTAATAAAGGGAGAAGGAAATTAATTTTTGTATGACTAATCCATCCTCTCTTCAGCACAGGGAAGTGATGTTTGGTTTCACTCTGTGCACACAGAACATTCAGGTTATGTGTTGCTGTAGAAGATAGAAGAAGCATCCGTACCCTGGGTAGAGCCTTTGTGCATTTGTAAGTGAATAACCCATATATGGAACACTGACAGTGCTCAGCTTGTATTGTCTGTGATAATAAAGAGGAAATAGTTAGATGAATAACATTTGCACAATTAAGGGGCAAAAGATTCTTTGGCTTATCTGCTCAATTACCACAACCTTTAATGCTGAATGCAGCACGTCCCTAGATAGGACTATTAGCATAGGACCCTCTAAATATTTGATGAACTCTTCTGAGCCTTACACAAAATCTAATTTCCGGGTTATCACTAACACCACATTCTGCCTCTGAGGCTGCTTCTCGTTCTTCCAACAAAGATGAAGACTTTGTAGAAACAAAATCACTAGATCTTTGCAACATTTGGAAGATTCTGGCCAATAACATAAGGTACTAAGAAAAACAAATCATTTAAGAGCTGTTCAACAGTACAAAATATTACTGTATCAATATCAGTAGTAGAAAACAAAGTCCAAAATAATTCAGAATGAGACAAATCATTTCTTTCAAAATATAGCTCCACTAAAGTACTAAATTACAACTGTTTTATTCTAAATGTGTTTTATGTAATGCTACAGTTACCTTCTCAGCTGATGATAGTCTATTTGAAAAAGGGTTAGTACAATGTTATTTACCTTTTATTCAAAATAATATAATGCAGGTAACTTTCAAACAAGTAGTAAGACACATTGTCAAAAATTTAATTATCTTAATAATGTTACATTCTCATACATTAGTAAATGTGCTAAAAAGATATATGGAGTATAAATTATTAATCTAGACCCAGAATACAAATATATTTCACTATTAAAGATAAATCAGAGGCTCGGAGAACAGTGTAACAATTTTTAATCTGCTTACTATAGTCCAGAAGGATCATGAAAACTAGTTATTATTAATTCTTAGGATCATCACAAGAAATCTCATTTATCCTAAAGAGGCCACTGAGTCTGAGAAAATGGCCAAGATCACTAATGCTCTAAATGCTTCAATGTCTATATCAATCTTACATACAGTTTGCTATTTGTAAAGTTATACCTTCAAAAGATTCATGTTTAATTTATTAAATATGTCTGAAATTTTAAGTTCTAGAATTGCTATAAAGGAGAAATTGGTCCAGAAAAGAGTGTTTTCTCTACATTTTTCAGGTGAATAATTGTGAAATCTTATCCAGCATTGGATGCTATGTTTCACATTCTCTTAGCTATTACACACAGAAAACAGAAAATGTCATGAGAAAGGACCACAGAAATGTATATGCATCTCTCTCACCCCTCCCTCTATGCCTTCCTCCACCTGGCCTCCTTCCCTCTGTCTTATGTTTATTTTTCCTCCCTTCTAATTCCTTTCACACAAATCATCACATAGCATTTGTTATATAAAAATCTGCATTCAAACTTTTTCAATATTCACATCATAAGGATTTGTTTGAAAGCACTGAAGAATGTAACAATTTATATCTGTTTTGTTACAAAAGTGTTTAATTAAATAATGAATGGTTAGTGTGTGTCGATAAAATTAGATTTCAGAAATATATGACATTGTTCAAAGATTATGCTTTCCAAAATACACTTTATTTTGCTTTCTGATGGGAATATCAAAGGAATGAGAAGTGAAAGAAGATAAAATTTTATGAATTCTTTTAGTTTTTCAAAAACCACCATTGAGCCAAAGTCTTTTATCACTACAGATATAATGAAAGGAGCTCACATTCTTTCTTTCAAAGGCTCAATTCCATAGGAAGAAAAATATAAACCATAATAAATGCTTAGGCTATAATTCAGCTGGGGTAAGTTGACACTGCCGCTCTTGGGAGGAAAACAACAGTCATACTGAAATGTTAGAACAGTGTGACTGTGAGTTTCCACAGAAAGGGGAATTGGATCTGAATTTTATAAGCTATTCATTGAAGAGTGTTTATAGGGAAGCCTAGTCAGAACATAGAACAAGGCAGAGGAACTTTGCCACAAGGTACTGAGTTCAATTCCTGTTACTGAAAAAAAGAAAGAAAATGAGAAAATGATACGGCAGAGATGTACTTGAAGATTATATTTTCTGTGACATAATGAAGGCACTTATATTGTGTCAAATGAATACTTTTGTTCTGGGGTAGGAAGATGGTACTTAAACACCTTAGAGAACAAAGTGAAATGATTCAAAATGAGATGAGAAGTACAGTCTTGGAAACTATTCAAAGATGACTAGATTACACTCAACAAAGTGACATGGATTAGTCACTTGGTCCAAATGTTAAGGTAGAAAACAGCCTGAATAAAGAACAGAAAACAGGAATTTATAAGACACAACTCTTTTAAAGAATGTTGTGTTTGAGCTGCTGACCTCAGAGATGTCTAGTCAACAGAAGGCAGGTAGCTTCTCAACAGTACTAAAAGCATATTTGAGTTGAAATATTGGGTGTTGATGAGATGATCAGTGTTGTTGTAGTGAGGAGAAGAGAAAACTATACTTACATACAGAAAAGAGATCAATAAAAAGACTTGATAATTACTGGTTCCCCACATTCGTATCCAGACCAATATTTCCCAAGGGATCGAATATATTTGTGTGACTCACAGTGGCTCAGTGTAGATGGGAGTAACCTTTAGACTCCCATTGTTAGATTTTCACCTCAACTTGTTGCAGGTGTCCCTGCCTCCACTTGACATTTCTGTGAAACTTCAAGCAGGTGGAATCTCTTTTCTTGGGCATATTTTCTAGATTAAAATCATCTGGTAAGGCAGTAATCCAAATAGTGTGAATATTTTGCCTTCTAGGAAGATGTTTCCAATTGGTTTTCATGAGCTAACTTTTCCCACACAAACTAATGAATTCTAACTATTTGTTCTTTTGAAGAAAATTAAACAAAATATAATTGAATTATCAAGCGATAAGTCATGTAAAGCTGTTTTAGAGATTAAATTTGTAACATGTTTCTAGATAATATAACATAAAGAATTATGTAGCATCTCTACAAACAGAGTTCTTCTTAAACAAGTTTTGAGCATTTATATGGAAACAAAAATATAAAACTTAGGTTGAGTGCTGTTAATTCTATATGCTATATTGAAACACTGTTACTTGAACTAATTTAAAATTTTATTTTATTTTATTTTATTTTATTTCATTTTATTTTTTTGAGACAGGGTCTCACTTTGTGGTTCAGGCTGGCCCTGAGCTCAGCCTTAAACTCACATCACAGCAATCCTTCTGACTCTGCCTCCTGAGTGCTGGGATTCCAGGCGTGAGCCACAACATACCAGCACTGTGGTATGTGGTACTAGTTGCTGTTGGGCGTGAGTCTCCATGCCCAGTATGGTATGTGGTTACCGGAGATCGAACCCGGGTCCTTGCGCTTGCAAGACAGGAGCTGGAACCACTGAGCTAACTCCCCGACCCACTAATTTAAAATTTTAAAACCTCAATGATTTCAGTATGTCTTATATTTCTGAAAAAAAGTTACTTTAATGTTTAAGTAAATATTTTAGGTATAGTTAACTACTTGATAGTTTCTATACTAATGATAATAAAAAAACTTAATCTTCCAAATTTTATGGTCACATAATATCTTTTTTTGAGGAAGATGGGTCTGAACCTTAGGCCTTTGCATTAAGTCCATCCCCCTTTTTGTGTGGATTTTATTGGAGACAGAGTCTAATTAAGCAGCCCAGGTCAGGCTCAAACTTGTGACCTACTTCCTTCAGTTTGCTATAATGTAGTTATTGCAAGTATGTGCCACCATATCTTACCTGCTTGTGTATCATAAGAGAAATTTCACTTTATATCAATTTTTACAGAACAAAATTACATATTAGCAAAAATATGAAACATTAGAATACTGTTTTTTGAAATGTTCCTTGAGGCACATACAAGATGGCAGAAGAAAAGTTGGCCTCAATTCTCAGTTTCTTCAGGATCTAGACTTAAAAAACAACTATATGCAGAGGGAAAAAATTCCCTGGGAATCTAGAAAAGACTATCTGGAAAGTCAAAGTTTCTGATAAAAAGAAGACAGTATAGAAAAAGAATGAAGCAGTCTGGAATGCAAACCCTTGAGTTGAGGGTGGAGAGGGAGAGGGGGAGGAGTTTCCTGACTCCTTAGGTACAAAGGAAGCTGGGAAAAGAGCTGGGCACCCCAGGTATGAATGGTGGGTGGGCAGCAGGAGTTAGACCAGAGTTATTGGATGCTACAAAAGCAGTGAGGAGATTTACCCTTAAAGTCACTCTTGCTTAGTGGACTAACACTGGAGAAGAAATCCACTGCAGAAATCCACTTGACATATTAAGTAGTGGCATAGTAAGAAGCCATTTTAACAAAGGATATATTACTTGATAGTGAGCTATCTAGGAGTAAGAAGTCAGAGAACAATATTTTAGGCTCCCTGAGTGACTGGGTGAAAACAGCCACAAGATATTGTTCTGGAGAGGAGGTCAGCTAGTCACAATCTCCTTGAGAAGTTTGAACAGTGATGAGGTCAGCCTGTGGAGGACATAGAGATCATAAGGACTGTGGAGACAATCAGGACGGTTTTCTGAGACATTGCTGGGATTGAGTCTTACGACCATCCTGGACCCCACAGCTGTCTACTTCCACCACAGAGTTTGAGGGTCTGTTTGCTTCCCCCAATGCCAACATGATCAGGATGTTCACCATACACTTGAGTCCACATAGAGAACACTGGAGCATGCATGAGCCCATGAGCCACAGAACAAGTTATAGATAAAAGGGATATAGCATGCATAGAAGGGCATGGACACAAAAACACTGGAATACAGCCCTGAGGCAGGTGTCATATGATGGATACCCTCATACAGTAGGAAAAGTGGGACAGGTTCAGCATTCACACAGCAAAAAGTGAGCATGGAAAATCAGAACTTAGTTGTGATTCACTTTCTGGCCCCCCATATCTGGCTAATTTCAAAAGTACAGGTCCTAGAAAGAAACACTCTGAAACACCTCCATGTGAACGTTTTTGTTTTATTTTGTTGAGACAAGATCTGTCTATTTAGCTGAGCTTGCTTCCATCTCACTGTGTCGCCCAGAAGTTCTCCTGTCGCAATCTACCAAATGCAAATGTACCTACCACCATGAGTTTCTGTTGCACAAACCATTATGAACCTTTGTTATGGCTGGCCAGATGATGGAAAAGACTCTATCTCTCTCCCAAGTGGCCTCTCATCACTGTTAGGTTGCTTTTTATAGTTTTGAGGCAAGTTTGCAGATTTTATTACCTTTTATTTCCTTTGGTAGACTCAAAAACTTGTACTGATGGAGAAAGTTACTCTCTGGTGCTTTTATTCTCATCACAGCAGAAACTGCTCATCTGTATTTTCCACACATAAAACAACTTCTCACAGCATAAATCCACATGAACTTGCAAGTTTTTAGTGTTTTCTCTACTTCTTTTCAGGGTTGATTTCATTTATTATCAACGAAGTGTTTCTCTTATGTACTCTTTTGCTATTGTTAATAATTCATGCCAGCATTAAAAACACATCTTCTATAGCTTGATCTCTCTTGGCTTTTTATTTTTATTTATAAATATAGTTGATTACTTCTTTTTCTAGTATCAAAACTTTTATCAGTTTTTATTTCACCTTGTCCTCATTTACAGTGTCAATCATGAAAAAATGTATCATACATGTATCTGTACACAGTGTATCTCAAATATAAATTTCCTCATTTTTCACATTGATTTCATTGTGCATGTATTTCAGTGGTACTATATCATCAAACCATATTTACTTGGAATAATTATTCTGTTTCAGAAATACATAGTCACAAAAATTTAATATTCCTTAAAAAATTTTTTTTTTTTTTTTTGAGACAGGGTTTCGCTTTGTAGTTCAGGCTGGCCCTGAGCTCAGCCTCCAACTCACATCACAGCAATGCTCCTGCCTCTGCCTCCCAATTGCTGGGATTACAGGCGTGAGCCACCATGTCCCCGGCACTGTGGTATGTGGTACTGGTTGCTGCTGGGGTGAGTCTCCACACCCAGTACTGTATGTGGTTACCGGGGAATCGAACCCGGGTCCTTGCGCTTGCAAGACAGGTGCCAGAACCACTGAGCTAAATCCCCAGCCTTCCTTTTAAATTTTTATTGAGTTTCAGAGGTTCAGAAAAAATTATAAGCCTGAGAGTTTTAATAATAGTTAATAATAATAGTTAAATAATAATAGTTAAATAAATAAATTCCAGGCATAGATTTGTATAATTTTCACATATTTATACTTCTTAAAGTTAGCACTGAAAAAATTACTAAGTAGTCTTTTACACAAAAATTAATGCCTACTGATAAGTCAAAAATACTTTTTAATATGTATAATGGAGGCAAGGTAGCATTTTTGAATATTCAACAATAATTTTCTTGACATGACATGTTTTCCCACGAGAGTAGATGGCACATCTCTGCTGTAATTAAAGATTTCTGACACGTGTAACTGGTATAAGGTTTCATTAAAGGATAGATGGCTTTTTTGTTTTCTATGAGAGCACCATTTTTCTCTCTTAGTCTGAAATACCACCTCAGAATGTGATTGATCAGATGATAGAAGTAATCAGATGATGACATTTTCAGTCCAAATTGAAACAGTAACTTTCTAAAGTCAAGATAATTTTGTAAGACTATATTTTTAAAAATACTACTAATTTTCTGCTTATGTAAGTATATAATGAGAAATTGAATTGACTATGAAAAGTGCTATTAGCTTCACATGAGTTACACATTTCATCAAAATGTCACTTAAAAATAAATGGAAAGGTGCACAGAGTGAGACTGGCATGTTCCTATCAGCAGCAAATTGCAGAGACAGAAGGAAACACCGTCTTGGAAAGATGTTATTATTCCTCAAAAGAGCACTTGGTACCTCCAGAGAGGAGTGATACAGCTTGATTGTCCTGATTTTATCATTAGTATGATTGATGTTAGAAGATCTATGATACTGTCAAAACATCAGTAAGTCAACTAGTTTTGTTTCTGTTTTTGTTTTTTACTGTTGATATAATTCAAAGCAGAACAAAGCAGAGTCCAAACACAACATGCTCATTCATCGAGTCTTCCAGTTTTGGTAAAAAATGAAAAGCCATGATTATACTTCCACTTTAATCATGTTTGGAAGTTGTTTGGTCACCAGTTTTATAAAACAAGTTAATAGCATTAATTCAGAGTGTTTTTCTGAGGTATGATCTAAGGTAGGTTACTACAGCAAATGTTGCTACCAAGTACCATCCATCCAAAGGAAAGGCGAGTTCATGAAAACACTCTGAGGTGTCCTACTCCACTGGTTCACCAGACCTGGCACTGTTGAGCTTTGAGTTTTTCCTAAAGTCATGGGTATCATGAAAGGTTTTAATTATTAATTTAATTTAATAATAATTTAATTTAATAATAATTAATTTAATTTAATTTAGGGTTTTAATTCATTTCAAAACTCTGAGGCAGTCAGAACATCACAACTAAAGGCACTATGAAAGAGGATTTCCAGAACTGCTTGAGAAATTTACAAGAACAATGGGAACTATATATGTAAATAGTGAGAATAGTTGAGGGGGATTAATGGCAATGAATCTTTTATGGCAATGATTTCCAAAACACAAACACAACTCCTATTTCTCTACCACATCTTGTGCAAAAAGAATTAATGTTTCATTCATGTGGGTGATGCACATATAACTTGTTTTCAGGAACTGAGTTAACATTGACTAACTGAAAAATTAATACTATAGAAGTGCTATTAAGGGAAATTAGATATGAGCTATAGATTTCCCAGGTCCTTCCTGAGTATGTTTCCTGCAGCTATTCCTTATGTTATTAAATTCTTGGCCTTGACAGATGTACCATGTGAACTGGAATTTTATAGAGTTTTTCACAGGAAAATAACTGTTAAAATATATAAGAACATTTTAAATTCTTTACCATAGCACATACTATAGTAAATATTCTTGATTATTAATTACAACTATGGCTTCTTAATTAGATGCATTACTTAAGGTTTTATTCTAGAAAATTGCTTCTCACAGATCTTTCTGTGATGATGAAAATGTTTTGGTTGCTTTTTTCTGATATGGCAGCTACTGCACAGTGTGAATATTGAACACTTGAAATAAATCCAATATCATCAGTTTGATGGATAAACTGAAGTTTTTACCTGATTAGTTTAAATAAATTTTGACAGGAACCTTGTGTCAGACATAGAAGTTTGGGAGCTTTCTTCATGCACACTCTCCACATATGTAATCCCTCCTCTAGCTTAGCAGTTGCCAGATCCTTATTCCACTGTAACATATTATTTAGTAACTTTGGGACCCTGTGGTTCTACATGACTTCTTACATCTCTGTGACATCTGCACAGCTATTCTGGATTTTCTGTAGATAATTTAAAAAGAAGAAATTAGTTCATGTTTGGATTAGGAACTGGAGAAAATGAATTTCATAGCTACTATGGTGAACTTGGCTCACAAGCCTGAGAAAATAACTTTTCCTGGTTACATGACTATTCCTGAAAAAGCCAGGAATGAGGTTGTACTTTCAGGGATCATTGCTGTAGTTGGTAAAAAAAAAAAAAAAAAAAAAAAAAAAAAAAAAAAAAAAAAAAAAAAAAAAAAAAAAAAAAAAAAAAAAAAAAAAAAAAAAAAAAAAAAAAAAAAAAAAAAAAAAAAAAAACAGGAATAAGGTGAGCTCAGGTTTTCAGTTTTCTACTCAATTCTGATATTTATTTTGGCATTCTATAGAATGGAGGCTTCTGTATCATCAAACATGTAGACAGATTTCCACTAGGAAACTGAAGATGAATCCCAAACTTATAGAAGAAATTAATTGGATATAAGGACAGAGTTGCAAACACTGTTAAAGGCAGTTTTAGTAATGGGAATTGTGTGTGACTACTTCTAGATGTGAGCATGATAAATCTCTCTCTCTCTCTCTCTCTCTCTCTCCCTCTCATATTCTGTTTTTCTGTGTGTATGTCTGTGTCTGCTAACATAGCCCTCTTAAATTTCCCCACTCAAAATCCAGAACAAATCACTTCATTAATGGGGAATTCACTATATATCATACCTGGTTTAGGTTGTATTGTGCTTCTATATTTAAATGTACCATATCAATAGCAACCATACTATGTTGGTTTCTAAGCTGTGCTTGATTCTATTTTTATAACTAACTTTACTACTTTATTTTCTTCTACCTGTCTTTTCCCCTCTCTGTTGTTTATTGGTACATTTTAGTATACATTATGATAACACCCAACATTAGAATTTGTACCTGCATATGATGGATCTTTATCATTTTAAGCCTTCACACCTCACATATACAAAACTCTTTCTTCCATTTATTTGTTTTTACCATAATTTTTTTTTCATTTTGTTCTTTTCTTTCCTGTCTCCCTTTGAACATTTTCTTCCTATTCCACAATACCAGCCACACATTCTGTACCTTATTTCCATTTTCAGTTTCTCTTACTAGAGAAATGATATGGTATTGACAGTTATCAGACCTGTTGAGATCAGTTGTCTTTTGTTATATGGTGACACCATGACTGTTTGGGACCATAAATCCTACCATAGCCTAATACCAAAGAGCTGGGTGCTGGACCAATGGATGGAAACTGGTGAAACATAATAAACTGAGGAAGTAAGATCCTGGGACAGACTCAAAGGCAGAGGGCCATCTACACTGAGATGATATCTCTGAGGAAAAGACATTTCTTGAGGAGGCCTCAAAATTAGTGATAATGATACCTACTGTAAGCAGTTTACAAGCATCATTCCACAATACAATTTTTTTAAAAAAATAGAAAACAACAATGCACAGAAGCAAGATGCAAGCCCAGAACTCTAGCACACACAAGGCAAGTCTAGAGTTCAGTGAAGTGGAAGAAATCAGATGATTTCTGATTTTTGAATTTTGTGAAATATAGTCATGGAAGTAGTAATTCACACGAATTAGGCTGTAGAAAATATCACAGCAGAAATAATTTCTCAGGTAAAGAAAGTGTTGATGACAATAATGAAGGATTTGATTAGTGAATCTAGAGTAGATACAGATTAAAATAGAGGAACACAGGAAAATGATGGAAAACAGTAATGTTCAATATAGGAAAGAAATTAAATCCATAAAAGAGATTCAGATATTTGGGAGATTAAAAATTATATGGAAAGTATATGATACAGAATTTTTTTAAATGTGAGGACAGAATATCACATCTAAAATACAGGATTGTGGCTGCTGATCACTCCCAAGATGGAAGATTTTTTTAAAATAGCAAGTTATCATGAAAAATAAATCCAACACTGCCAGATGATGCAAAGAAGAACATGACTGAGCAGAGTCAATAAAAAATCAGGACACAGAATGACTGACAAAAAACTCATTCACAGAATTAATGGCAAAAACTTCCCCAAGCATGGAAAAAGAGTTTAACATTCAGATAGAGAGGAAAACAGAATTCCAATTAGCCATGAACAAAAATATATTTACATCAAAGTATGTAATAATCAAGATTCAAGATATTCAGCACAACAACAAAATAGTATAAGCTGTTACAGAAAAAAAATCAGATCACGTATAATGGAAAGCCCAATAAAATCACAACAGACTTCTCAACACAAACCTTAAAGTCAAGAAGGGCTTGGAGTGGAGTAATTATTGCTGTAAAACAGCACAATTTGTGTATATAACAAAACTATTTTTAAATTTGATGGAGAGGGGCTGGGGATTAAACTCAGTCATTCCAGCACCTTCCTTGTAAGTGCAAGGGCCCAGGTTCAATTCTGATAACCACATCCAACAATGCTGGGTGTGGTGACTCACACCCACCAGCAATCACTACCACATACCACAGTGCTGGATGTGGTGGTTCACACCTATAATCCCAGTACTCAGGAGACACAGGCAGGAGGATTGCTGAGTTTAAGGCTGAGTACAGGACCAGTTGAACTAGAAAGCTAGACCCTGTCTCAAAAAAGTAAAAAGAAAAAAAAATGATGGAGAAAAAAGATACTTCTGTGACAGTGATACACCATGTACAGGTACAAATTCTCTATGATGAATGTGAGCATTCTGTATATCTAAAGTATACCTATACAATTAATAAAAAATAAAACCTCTGCCTTCAAACATTTCTTTACAAAAAGACAGTAGTCATATGTTCTGGGAATGTTTGCCACTATAATTATTATTTGTTTCTGTAATTTACAACTTTGTTTCAAATGCCAACATACTTTTAAAATTCTCAGGTTTTATTTTACATTTTCACAAATAATTAGTCCACATGAGCAGTATTTTTAAAAATTTTATTTGAGTTAGATGTGGCTCTATTTTCTGGATGTCCAGGCTAATCAGCTAGGGCTTCATAGCCAATGCTGAATTCTGAGACACAGAAAGAAGAATTAAGAAAGACACAAAGCAGCTGCCAGAAGCCCAGTTTCCTAAGCCACTTGCAACAGTTCATTTGGAGTCCTTGCAATGAGTTCAGAGGATGTGTCTCTCAGGATCTGAACTTTTAAATGATCCAGTGAATTAGCAAATGTTGGCTAGGCTGCAGAGAAGAAGGAACCCTTCTCCACTGTTGGTGGGACTGTAGACTCGTACAACCCCTGTGGAGATCAGTTTGGAGAATCCTCAAAAAGCTAGGATTAGAGGTCCCATTTGACCCGGCCATTGCCCTGCTAGGTATATACACACAAGAATTAAAAGACTCATATCACAGTGACATATGTGCACCCATGTTTATAGCAGCTCAGTTTGTGATTGCTACATCTTGGAAACAGCCCAAGTGTCCATCAACCAGAGACTGGATAAAAAAGCTGTGGTTCTTCTACAGAATGAAGTATTACTCTGCCATAAAAAATGATAAGTTTGAATCATTTCTACTTAAATGGACATACCTTGAGGATATCCTCATAAGTGAAATAAATAGGTCACAGACATGTAAATATCGCCTCTTTTCTCTGGTATGAGAAAATAAAGATGTAAATGAGTCCTAGAATTGTATGTTATATATTGTGAAATAGAAAATGCTCAATGTAAAATAGGGTGAAGGGGGAAAATAATGAGATTATAACAAAAAAGAAAAGAAACAAATTTTATGTATATAGGGGGTGGTAGGGTGGGTAGGGCTATGGGATAAAATGAGAATTAGTTATGTCTTATACTGGTACAAATCCCCATTATGGAGTGCAATCATGATGTGTATATTTAATGTACCAATAAAGATTTCAATTAAAAAAATAAAAGTACAGTTTTTAAAGATAAAAAAATAAAAGTAAAATCCACACATAGCTTCTAACTCATGTCATACACTGATACAAATTTTCAATGTTGATTGTGATCAAGATGTATATATAAAATGTATCAATAAAATCAATTATTTAAAAAAAAGAAAACCCTCATGCCTCCTCTCTCCTTAATAATGTCTTTCTATATTTCTTCCTATTTCAAGTAAGCTCACTCATGTAATACATAACATCTTCTTTCAGGAAATCTTTCTGAATATTAGCGTGGAAACCAGTTTGAATCTGGAACCCCGGTATATGCTCGGTGACAAACTAGCCCAATCTCTATCCCAGTCTTTGCCACATGATGCCAGTTTGGATCTACAATTTCCTTTGGGTTTGAAAATTTTTATTGGAAAATCTTGAGTGATACCTTAGTTTCTGAGAGCTAAAAGCTAATTTGATGTTTACTCTTATTAAATTTTGCTGTGGAAAAATGAGTAAGATGAAAAAATGAGGGAATGAATAGTATGAATGAATACAGAGAGGCTGGTGCAAAGACAAATAATGAAACTTCTGCCTTATGAGGGGAAGTTGGAAGCATAGCTACTTCACAGACTTTCTCCTATCAAGAGTTTTAAATCTATCTGACATCAGAGTCTGCTAAGATTAAGAAAAGTAAATGCTTGAATGATTCCAAGTATACTTTCAGGAGATCTCTATTAGCCCAGACACACACAAAAACTGAAAACTACTAGATAGTTTTCTTTACATTTCAAGGGTAACAACATGCGGGGCCTCTCAAATTATGCCTAACAAATAACTGTTTCTTAATAAATATCTGTGTCAGGAATTCAAACATGAGGCTTGCAAATCCAGAAATGAGCTGCGATATTGGAACTGAGACCTGGTGCCCCAGAATGAGATCCTAATGAGGCACCAGATTGAAGAATGGCAGCAAAAGAGAATACAAGATCAGAGAAGGAAGGATGCTTGCTGTCAGAAAAGTCACAAAGATGGAAGGAATATTTTCCTCTTCTCCTTTCCCTCCTTTTTATTAGTCGTGATGAACGAGATGCAGACTGAGAAACCCGGGGTCTCTCTGACACTCACATCTTACTTTTGAACACTCTGTACTTCAATAATTTCACTTTTATACAGGAAGTCTTATTTTAAAACACACTTTGAAAATATGTGCAAAATCCTTACCCAAACTTACATCATACAATAGAGTATCAAATTCTGCAAAATTATATTATTAATATTATTATTAATTATTATTTTTGAGACAGGGTCTTAATATGTTGCCCAATGTTGGCTCAAACTCTTGGGCTCAAGTGATCCTCCCAGCTCAGCTTACCAAATGGGATCATACACATTTTCCACCATCCCTAGTTCATTTCTGCTGAATTCATGATGTACATATTATAGAATAAATTTTAAATATAAAAATTAAGTTGAATATACCCTACAGATGGGTAACATAGTGAAAGAATTCTTATGATGAGTGGAAGATTTGTTGAAAAATAATCATAAATGTGAAAAGGAAACAGCACTTGGAAAAATATAATTTATACAACTATAATAAATTAATTCTTACTGATTGATATTATAAAATTATTAAGAAAAAGAAATTCATTAGCAACTCAATAGATTTTCTAATACTGAGAGTCCTGCTCAATCTTTCATCCCCTCCAGCTCTGCCACAGCCTTTATATAACTTTCTAAATTCTTCTGTCTGAGACACTGTAGCAGGGGCTGTGATACATAACCTGGAACCCAGAACCCACCCACTTCCTGCCTGGATTCCAGGATTCCTGCCTGCAGATGTCTCGCAGCAGACCCCTCCCTGGAAACTGACCATAGGAAGCCACCCCTGCCAAAACAACTCCTCCCACGGGCAAGTAACCCCCATTCCCAGACTTATTTCTTTCCTTCAACAGGTACAAACCTCAGTGGTTTCAATAATGTGGGGAGAAATATAACTCCCAACCTGCTCGATATTAACTATGTCACCTTTGTGTCTCCTGAATTTAAAAAATAAATTGTAAATACAAGCAATATTAAAGACTTATTAGAGAATTAGAATATGTTCTATGAGACAAGAGGGGGTCCCAGAAGTGGATTGCCACCAAGATTACTTCTCTAAAAATGTTTTAGGAAATAAAATCATGAAGTTGGTACAATATCATTAAATAGGTATAGGTAGGTCGAATTACAGTCAAATAGTAAGATAACAAGTTTAGCTGCTTAGCTAACAGTGATCCAATAAAGAAACATAAAATGTAGCAAGTGTACATGGAAAGAGCAAACGCATTTTAAGGAAGGGATGGGTCCAAAGGTCTAGTCACACCTGGGTGACTGATGTCTATCTGGACTTTTCCTGGACCAGGTGACACCACTCATAGTATAATTCCAAGATACTGCTTATCGCCTAGAGAGACATGTAGGCTTGGTCACTGCATCTTTATCTTGAGACCTGGCCTTTAACAGCTGTGCCTTCAGTCATAATTCTGATGTCTTTATTTTCCTACTGCCTTTCTTGTGAACTCAGTTTCTCTCTGACTGTATATTAATTTCTGTCTAACTTAGATGCCTATAATAGTTTCAAAGGCAGAACTACAGAATTGTTTGTATAGTACCATGGATTCACTCCATCTACAGAAAAGCTGATCATGCCACTCACAGTCACATCAGAAGCAGCACACTGCATCCTTCATGTCTGAAAGCATCTTGTTCTGTTCTTATACAAAATCTGCTGGGTTTTTTTCTACTCGCCTGTGATTTCCCTCAAGCAAGGAATAAGTCACCCTTTATCCTACAGTATCCAGAGCTCCACTCTGGCAGCATAAGGTCACTACTGGATTTCCCTCAGAGAATAACGTGTATTGTGAAGTAGAAATTTGCTGAGAGTACATTTTAGGTGCTGCTATTACACATGCACTAGAGAGAAGCAATGGATATAATAATTTTCCTGGCAAAGATGACCACTTCACCATGTATTAAAAAACATCACCAAATTGTGCTCCTGGAATATATGCAGAAAAAATGGCTTTCCCTGCCATGAGTACGGACAGTCAGCACACTGGGGACTTATGAGCAAAATCTGGGAAAGTATCCCCATGAGATGTTGTATTTTTCTAAGAAAAACGATATTCATGTATGAGCTGTTTCTTTTTCTTTTCTTTTTTTTAAATGCATATCTTTATTGGTACATTAGGAATATGCATCATCATTGCATGCAACATTAGAGTTTGTACCAGAATATAACATGACTTGATTCTCATTTTTCCTCTTCCCCCACCCTCCCTGCACCTCCACGCCCTCTACACATAAATTTTGTTTCCATTTTTCATCACTATCACATTCTTTTCCCCCTCTTTATTTACCCCTACACCCTCTTTCTTTTTAAATATTTTTATTTCATAATATCAACTCTCTCTATATATACTACAACTGATTTATATCTTCATTTTCTCATACCAGAAGAAAGATACGATATTTACACATCTGTGACCTATTTATTTCACTAGTGAGGCTGTTCTCAAGGTCAATCCATTTGAGTCTGAATGACTCAGTTTTATAATTTTTAATAGTAGAATAATACTCCATTATATAAAAGAACCACATTTTCTTTTTCTTTTCTTTTTTTTTTTTTTTTTGAGACAGG